>JARHVA010004537.1:1327500-1527110 GCA_037957365.1 Torreya grandis
GGAAATGAAGGATGTGGAAGAGTGTGTTAAGTTTTAATGATATTATTTCAACTAAATTTAAGCAATAAAAGGCTCATAATGGCCTCAAAACCTTGTTCGAGTCATAAAAACCTAACACAGCCAAATCGAGGTGCAACTTCAAGTGTTCATACACTTTACCAATGAGAGGCTCAAGCCCAGGGCCTATGGGAGAATTTAAGTCCCAATATGGAATAAAAATACATGAAATAATTATATGAATTTAGGGGATAAATTTTATGAATGATCTTTAAGAAGTTAACTTGTTGAAATTAGTTAATATGAAGCCTGAATGTCAACTTTCAATGCTCTTGTCTCCATACACCTTCTACATGGGACCCCAAGATATTGAGGGGAGATGAAGGGGTCAAAACACTATAGATTCATGGTAATTTTTTATTTTTTATATGTTTGTATGCTATGAACCATCATTAAGATGGTGGACATCTTGAAACATTCTCAAACCATAAACAATACCTAATAATGAGTTCTTAATCCAAAACACATCTAAATGGACTTGTTTGATCTTGAAATAGTCATTAAGGTTTCCTTAATTATTTTGAGCACTATGGTAGCCTACTAGTTGGCATGTTTATGGATCAAATTATATGGAACGGGCCTAAAAAGACTAGTTTGTGCCTAGAAGCAAATAAATGATAAGTATTTGTGTGTATGATCAAGTTAAGGAGAGAGAATGGATCCTAAATATTCTAAATATCCCTCTAGTAATCATCTATAAGGATATCCATGAATGGTTATATAAGGAAATAGGCATAAATGTTAAGACTAAGAGCTATGTGCATTTAAAAAGATCCAAATGGCTTAATCAAACCAATGTTTCCATTCCATCAAATCTTTGAGGAAATATTCAAGTTGAAAAGAATGTAAGGGTGCCTCACAACCCAAGGTTATGTCCAAAACTCAAGATTAACATGTTTAGATAAATTGGTGTAACACCTCCATTAGGTTAGTGTCACTATAAGGTGAAGTACAACTTTGTTTGATAAGTAAGGGCACCTCAAACCTTAATGGGAGAGGTTATCATGATGTTTAAGGACCTTTTGATCACTTTGAGTTCTAGGAGAATTCCTATAGTGAGTCATTTTGGTGTGAAGACACCTTAACACTATCCAAAAGACATGTTTTTTATTGAGGAACACTTTCAAATGTTCACAACTATACAAAAACTTTACATGGGAGGCCAAGCACTTCAAAAGAGCTAGAGGGGTATATCAACATGATCTAGTGTAATTGGTTTAGAGATTCATGCCCTAATATCTATGAACCATAAATAAGAATCTTAGGCACTCTTAAACCCCTCTAAAACCCTAATAAATATTTAACTAGAGAAATTTGGTGAGAGATGCGTCTAAATAGGTAGGAACTCTATACACAATATTTGCAAAATTTTATCAATTACTAATGCTCTCTATCTTGTAGGAACTTGTTGAGTCTCAATATCTCTAAGTACATGCCTTAAGGGGTGTACCAGGAAAGGGGTGGGCAGATCATTTGTGCTTTGAAAGATTGTTGTCCCTTTTACCACTTGTTATCTATAAACTTATCTCCTAAAAACCATTCCCCTAAGCTTGTTCTTCTTTATTGTATACTCCTCTAGTATTTTACCACATTTAGTTCCCCTTTTCCTAACCTAAAACCCCTTTAAATAGTTTAAATGACTAGGTTGACCTTGTACTCTTATTGGTGAAACTCATTTAGGGTCTAGGTCAGCTCTTAGCTAACCTAGCATGTGACCTAGTGAGTTTTTATCAAGAAGGATACTAGGTTGACTGGGTCGATCCTATCGACTAAAATTTTTGGAAGGGATTAGGGTTAAATCCACACACACACACACACACACACAAGATCATTTCACCATTATTTAGAGAAGAGAAGAAAAATTAAGAGATATTATGCATATGCTTATTCACCATTCTAATTGAAGAGAAAGCTTAGGGTTTCATACCTTATTTAAAGATACAGATCTTGTTTTTTAGATGCATTGATAGGTTGTGTAGCCTAGAAATGATTTGTCCATGTAATCCTTACATACCACAACAAATTTTTGTGAAGCACCTTGTCCAAGGGAGAGATATAGACTCAATTGGTTCGTATTCAAAGGTTAGTAATCCTAACTTTGTTCCTCCTTTGTAAGAGTAGATAGATATGAATTTGTACTTCTCTTCCATGCATTAAGATTCCATATACATTGACATGAGTATATGTATTTTATTAATATTAATTTTGGTTTTTATTACCCCCACTTTGTGCCACAAGCTTTGTTAAGCACTATATTAGACTTTGATTTACTTGTTATTAGTTTAGTGACTATGAAAACATATGACTTAGGGTTATTTCATAGTTTTACTTGACTAAAGGCTTTAGAACCCTCTATAATGATCTTATTGTAGTAATAGATCCCCTAATTGGGTTTAATAGATCCAAATATTTATCATGTTTTTGATTATCTAATGTATCCCCAATCAAAAGTGTAAGTAGGATATATCTTATCTAAGATAGGATTGATTTATAAATATGATGTATTTTTGATTGCATACATTCTAGTGAACTTGATGTGAAACTAACCCTTGAAAATTTTTCTTTAATGTTTTTTAATTTTCTATCATTTTATTTATTATTTTTCTATATTTATGATATTAGGTCGACATGGCCAATATAGTTTATAACTTATGTATGTAGGTTTAACACATAGTCACATAAAATATGACTCTATTATTGATATGCATGTCTTTATCAAATATAATTTTTTAGGTCGACACAGTATTCTTATTCACTTATAGACAAGAAAATAGGTTGAATAGGTTGACATAGTATTCCAAAAAACTTGCAAAAAAAAATACTAGGTCAACCAAGCTGGTTTAATCATCTTAACAAGCTTTAGTAAATAGGGAATTGTAGAACTAGGTTGACCCAGTTGACATAGTTGGAAAAATTTTCAAGTAACATCCAAGGAAATTCAAAAAATATTTCATATTCCTTAGCATCTTTCAACCCACCAAGGTTTCTCTCTCTCTCTCTCTCTCTCTCTCTCTCTCTCTCTCTCTCTCTCTCTCTCTCAATTCATTTCTTCCTTATAGTTCTATTTTACAAAGTTTTTAGCCTATAAAATTATAACCATACAATAAACTAGGTCGATCTAGTTGACCTAGTTCTATATTCTATCTTCTACCTGAAAGACTAGGTGACCTAGTGGACATAGTTCTTAAAGACCTTGATTCTACATTAAAATAGTGACACTATCATCTATGTTATGTAATGTTTGCATACACTATCATCTAAACTGACTTTGTACTATGTTTAAAATTGGGAATTAACAAATATATGCTAGTAATTACTTCACACTTTCAATTTTAGTTGTTTGCATGCTTAGAATAGATCACATAGTTTAATTAGGTGGTTTTTAAATATACCATTTAGTTTCACTATTTTTATCTTTCTTACACACACTACCAAATTACATAATTTAAAAATGCATTTAAACATTTGTCTACCCAAGGGCTCCCTACTTGGATTTCATCACCAAAGAGGAAACTGACTTGGTTTTCTAGCCAAGTATAAACATGTGGTTAATGTTATATATTGTCAAGGTACCCAAAAACCTTATCACTATGGGATTGTGAAGTTATGGGGTAGGTCCTAATACCAAGCCATCACCATTGCTGACATAGTTCCCTTTCATCTTGAATGTCATAAAACCATCCATAGATTTCTTCTTAGTTCCCTACTTTTAACCAACTTCCATAACACACTTAAAATAACACTTTATAATAATATAACAACATTACTCATGACCACTTAGTTCACATTTAATTTTCAAATGACTCATTTCTCTTTTTTCATTGTATGTTTTATTGTAAAAACTTGCATTGGCTAGCGTTGGTGCAAGATTTTGTGCCATGTGCCTAAATTAGATCATTCTCATTGACCCAATTAATTGTGTATTTACTTACATTTATTTTTTTCAAAGTAAATTAAATTTTTTTCCATATTTTACTATAATGTCATTCTTTTTGACAAAGTCTCTTATAAACTATTTATTTCCCCTACCTATAGTATTGAGTTGACCTAGTCGACCCAGTATTAATTTCTACCTCTAAGGTTACAATACTACGTCAACCCTGTCAACTTTGTATACTTATCAAGCTATTTTATATCCCAAGTTACAATACTAGGTTGACCCTATTGACTCTATATCCTTGTTAACTAAAGTTTTAAACCATATTTTCAATACTAGATCAACTTAGTTAAGTTTATAATCTTATCTATCCCTTCCTATCTTATTTATTTTACATCACCTTTGCCTTACCTAATCTATCTCTTTCATCATGAACATACTATTTGAATTCAATGTGTATGATGAGTCTTACCAACCCTAATAGGTTCTCCCATAAGCAGATTGTGGCTCTTATCCTAGATGAAATAAATGTTCATATAGGCACTCACACAACAAACTATGGGACCCCTCCTCATTCTTATTCACTTTACAATCCTATCTTCTCACTTGAATATCAACTTGAATTACAATATACACTCAAAATTCTCTTCTTCATCACTAAGTTTCCTCAACATTGAGGAAAAGATCCTTGTAATATCTACAATATTATGATAAGTGATCAAGTTGAGGAACTTCATTCACCTTCTCCCACATTTTCAAAATAATTTGTGGATAATATATTCTTTTATTCTCAACCTCTTCCCTCTATTTTAACCCCTTCTCATATCATGACTTATTCTTCTTTGACTTCCCCTACCTCTATGCCTAGTATCTCTACTAACATTGCAAGTTCTACATCTAGTGGGCATCTTCTAAGACCCACTCTTCTCAATTATTCCACTAGTGAAACATTTAATACCCATGGTAATAATTCCTCTAGTGTTATTCCTTCTCATCTCTCTACTAGTCCGTCTTTTTCTAGACAAGCAAATTATGCCACTAGTACCTCACTTACTAATGGTTCTTCTCAAGCTCCTACTAACATCTATAGTAGTACCCAAGCCACTACCACCAAATCCAATACTTCAAACAATAATGAAACCCAAACCCATCAAATCCTATTAAAAAATCTTAATCAAATGAATTTTTTTCAAGATAATAATGTAAATCAAATGATGCAAATGCAAAATCAACTTATCCATCTTCAAACCCACCCTTAATAGATGCCATGGGGCATGCATAATAAAAATGTTCCCCCACCTCCTCTTCAAGATTCCCATGGTAATCTTATCCCTCAACATCCTCTTGTTAATTAGACAATCAAACATATTCAAAATGAACATCTTACATCTCAAATTGCTAATATCAATAGAGGAGGTATCACCCCTACCATTTCTTACACTGGGTCAACTGATCCTACTCTTCATTTAAAAACATTTGGAAATATATATAAAGATTAGGTCAAATTAAATATCTTTTCTACTAACAATCTATTGGAAAAACTTCTCATAATGATGGTTTACATTGGTAAAACCAACTTAAATCTCATTGTATTGCTAGTTTTGAAGATTTAGTCAATGATCTAGTCCAAGAGTTACAAACTAATGATATTGTTGAGAATACATTGGCCCATTTTATCAATTGTAATCAACTTGAAACCAAAACTACAAAATATTTTTTAAACTATTGAAGACCTTGTATAAAAAATATGAACATAATATGGTAGATGATAACCTCTTTCATCTCTCTACCAATGCTCTTTCCCCAAGTTGTAATATCATGTTTGGACTCTCTCTCCATGTACTTTGGAGGAGGATATTGACCAAGATAAGTGTCAAGGTTTCCTTGTGCATAAATTCAAGCCATCCCAACCTTCTTTGGGTACTCACATGTTATTAAGATTAAGAATCATCATGCTACCAATGATGGTATCATTGAATCTTATGATACCATTCACACTATTCAAGATATTGTTCCTAACCAAAATTTCAAACAAGCTTCCCCTCCTAACCACAACACTAATCCTCATTTATCTTTAACCAACAATGTCAATGTTTAAAAACTTCTATCCTCAGAATAATTACAAAAGTGTCAACTAATGCCTCTCCCATAATAAATTGATCCCACTCATCCTCTAAAATATTGGTATGATCCCAATAAATTTTATTTGTTTCATGCTAGTTGGAGTCATTCTCATGAGACTTGTAGGAAACTTTATAATTTGGCTATGGATTTCCTTCTTGGTCCCAATTTTGATCATGATTTTATCATTTATAAATGACAATAGGCCTATGACATTGATTTTAAATCCCATAAAACACAAACTAAATCTTAAGCTTTAAATCAAGCTAATGCTCATTTGGCCATGTATAAATGTCCTCTTCCAAATAACCAAAATAACCAAGACAAACCTACCCCTTCTACCAATAATTTTGATAGTATTACTTATCCAAATCTTGAAGAGAATGTGGTTACTATGACTAATATTTGAAGGGTGGTTTCTTTCATTGATCCTAAACCCATCTACACACCTCCATTATCTCACATATTTCATGTTATCCAAGATTGTTCTCAAACTCACTTAAACGAGTTGGGGAAATATGAACTTATATATTTTGATGAACCAATTCCAACATCTCCCTTAAATAACACTTCTCATATTATTTATACCATCCTTCTAGATTCTTTACCTATCACCAATGATACTCAAGCTTCTATAAACACTTCTAAAAATTCTCAAACCACATCAACTACTCCATATTTTCAACATAATCTACAAAATTATCCTCTTATTAAACCTTATACCTATTATTATCATAAATTCACCTAAACTTTAGCTCCTCCTTATGAGTATCTCCTTCAACATTATGCACCTCTTTCTAACAATCTTATTATGGGTTATGGTTAGTGAGATATTATCATGAAACTCACTAATCTCCCATCCTAAATCCCATTTCTCAAACTTATGAGAAAATCTCCATTTCATCATAACTATTTCATGCAACTTTCATTCAAAATTAACATCCCTCATCCTCCCATAGCAGGACATAGAGCCACATTAATCTAGATCAGAACATAGAATTTTACAATAGTGTGAAGAGATGTCTATACATGTTGATAAAACAATGGAAAATTATCTTTCCATTAAATTCCTCATTTATTATATGATCCTTGATGATATTATAATTCATTTATATGATCCTCTTCTATTCATCAATGTCGAAACTGGTGATATCCAAGTCAAGTGTGCCTTGATTGACAAGGGTTTTGGCACTTGTGTTGCATCTCTCAATTTTATCAAAACCCTTAGATATTATAAATGTAGCATCAAGTCCACATGTAACACATGTCAAGGCTATGATCAAAGGTAAATGCCTCCTTTAGGTTATGTGTGGCTCCCCATTACCATCCCACTTGTCACCATTCACATGAAGGTAATGATCTTCAACTTTCCTCTATCTTATAACATTTTTCTTAGTAGACCATTGACTCATTACATGAGAGAAATTAACTCTTTCACTTAACAATATATCAAATTTACTCATAATGGATCCATCTACAAGATTCAAGATCATACTAATCCTTAGAATTTTGAACAATTCTATGACCGTGGTGTATTTAAGATTCCCACCCTTGAACCCTTACCCAGTATTCCATTTTGTTAATGTCAACAATTTAAATTTACTATAAATTCCAACCAAGGTTATAATGGTCATTCAAAACTCATTAGGAATATACCCCCTAAACTCTTAGATTTTAATGATGATGAGCATGATGAGATTGATTTCAAGATTAAAACTTCAGATCTCTCACCTCACCTTATCTCTCAACTTCTTGCATCTTTAAATCCTCATTCTCATCAACCACCTTATGATGGCATCCAAATTATCTTAACTAAGACTTGACATTCCATTCATCATACCATATCAGATGACAAGGTCATCCCTACCTATGCCATTGATATTCATACACTTAATTATGATGATGGTTATCCCTTAGATGATCTATTCTTAGGAGGTCTAGTTTAGGCCCAAGATGTTGAGATTATTCACTATCATTCATATTTTATTTAATCTTTTAGTATAACTTCCCATATTTTATCTTATATTTTTACTAATTTTAGTATTTTTCCTCTTTATCTCAAGGTACAGATGGTGCAGACACCTATAATTTAAGTAAAACTTCATAGGATTATGGTTATGGATTATTTTATGATTGGTCCCTATCACTTTGACAGATACCATGACCCCTATAGCCTACTTATCCTAAGATGTGTGTGATTGTCCTTTAGCCTTCTATGGACCTTACCCCTCCCTTAATATATCTTAGTTTAGATCCCATTCCCACTCCCTATATAGTTTTTTTTCTTCATGTTTCCAATCATGTTACTCATTCAATCAAGCCTTATCTAATCTTTCTAGAAGCACTGCCTTCTCTTGGTGGTGGCTTTCTCTCTTTACCATTGTTATTTCTTTCACCCACCAAATGGGATAATTAACCTTATTATGACAATCATAAATTTGTTAATCATTGGATTAGAGATTTTTCCCTATACTAAGCTCCCTCATATTTTGTTACACCTCTTCCCATAAGTACACCTACCAAGATTAATCATAAGCGTATCTATTACTTCCATGACATAGATAGCCATTCATCCATGCATTATTGTAAGCTATGATAACATCTCAACACCTTAAATCCCACCACTCCTCAGTAATCTAAAAATGCTATACCTCCCCTAAAAGTATTACTTGAGTATCTTCCTAAGTATGGTAAGGTATTTTTTTGGCATCAATATGACACACATCACACCAATATTTGACACATCCTTCAACATCATCTTAAGGATCACCTCCTGACCATTCCTCCACCCATGAATCCCTCACCCATATACCTTACCTCACCCATGGATCCTTCTCTACCCATGAGTCCCTCACCCATGCTAGCTTCCCAATCGATGACCCCTTCATATCCTATAGAAATGACTTTCATGAATTATCTTGAGCATCTACTATATTATAGTCCTCCTCAATATGATCTTTTAGTAATTCTTAAATTTTTTGTTGAGGATACTTGATGTGAAGTATTTTATCAACTTTCATTTAAAATTGATGAAACATTAGCTACAATTGACATTCAACATCATAGAGAATTATCATAAGTTATGGATATTATGTGTGGACAAATATATCAACACTTATGAACACATGTATGACATTATTAATTTTTTTTTTTTGGATTGTATGTGTGCTCCAAATTTACACTTATCTATTTTATATCATTTAAAATTTTGTCAAATTCTTATCTATCTTACATGGTGACTTTGGTTTTGCACTTATATTACTTATGATATCATAAATTTATCTTATGGATTCATTTTTCCTCATTGCATTATTATTTCTTCTCTAATTAATTTTCTTATGATTACCTTGGTTTTTTCATGATTATTTGATTTATTATCTCTATACATATGAACAATAATTATTGTGAATTGGTAATACAAATATTGTTCCCTTTAGTCACTCCTTTACCATGTGATCAATTAGAAAACAATTCATCTCATTATACTCTCCTTTTACTGATCCACTTTGGATCTCCTTTTATTCCCCTTTTTCCCCTTTCACAAACTAATCACATACATGGTTGAAACTTAAGATAACATGTTAGTTCATCATTAAGCCTAAGTGCTCTAGTCAGTCATATCTTTGGTTACTTAGTTTCCTTTAGCCTGACCCTAAATATCATTCATGTGTATCACTCTATCTCTCATGATTGGTCATTCCATGTTCATATGGAAATGGAATATTAAAATCCATAAAACATTCAAAATCCAAATAATTTAATAAAAGGTAATGACCTAAAAGGCAACATTCAAAATTATCAAAAGTCAAATCACACTAAAAGACATGATTCAAAGCACATCTCCTTTTTCTAATTAAATCTCAAACTCCATATTTGGCCTAAAAATAAATTCAAGGTCAATTGGGGTGTGGTAGGCTAATATATTAGAAAAGGAGAAGAAACAAACTCTTTTACTGCTACCTACTTTCTCATGCAAGTACCTAATCTTTGTAGTAGACTGATGGCTATGTAAGGGGTCCTAAGGAATGGGGAACACATCATGGGAAGGTAGGTCCATTTTACTTTTCTTGTTAACAAATACCTATATGATTTTATCTTAGTAGCACACTTATTTTCCTACATAGAGTTGTATCTATAGCAAATAGGTATCCTATGTATATTGATGGTTACTAGTCACCTAGTGCCTTCTCATGTCCTTAGTCTTCCTCATGTATCCTAAGATCTTCTCATAAGATGAATACATTATATTTTTTCATAAATTCCTTTTTTTACTCACTAAAATCCTAATCTTTCCCCTTGATAAATATTATTTTGTGCATTGATCACTCCCCTACGGATTCCATTTGTGAGTTGAATTGTAAGACCATGGATAGGACCTAGCCTTCCTTACAAATTACCAAATTTTCACATTAACATACAAAACATCACCTTTTATCATATTTTCACATTATTTCTACCTCATTAGTGTTCCCTTTGTGAGTTTTAGTGTAAGATCATTGATAAGACCTGGCCTTCTTCCCAAAATTTTCTAATATCTAAGTCACAACAAAATTACATATGTCAAATATGAGATAAGATGTGATTGATTATGAATAACATGTCATTGGCATGATTCCCATCTTGATTTAGTATGTTTTATTCTTCATTAATATTTGACTTTTATCTTTCTATTTTCTAATTACATGTAAGAATCTAACCACTTTTCTTGAGTTTTTCATACTTCCCAACTTGAATTAGTGTGATTAATTTAAAGACCCTTTTTCCAATTTTGTTTGTCTTTTATACTTCCCAATGTGATTTAGTATGATTGATTGACTTAATTGATTTGTTTTTATCCCATCATTCTTTCATGTGCTTTCCATTTTATTACGTTATTTTCATACTACCCAACATGATTTAGTGTGATTTTACTTGTTTTAATTTGGTGTCACTCTTTTTCATGGTTTTTTGCTCTCTTGTTTACCACTCTTTGGTTTCTTATATTTAGTCATTTTTTGTTACTACACATTTACCAATGTGAAATAGGGTGTAGTACATTTGTTTTTTATTAATTATACTTTGCCAAATCCTTTTTGCCTATTTATTTTTAACCATGCTTGTGTCCTACATAATGCTAGAAAAGAAAACACAGCACATATATTTCCTATAGCATATATAACATAATAAAAATACATGTACTACAAAGAAATCTATCCATGCATCCATAACCATAATAATACAAATATATAAGATGAACATCCAACTATCAAAATAAGATATATATATATATATATATATATATATATATATATATATATATATATATATATATAATGTGTTTTTGAAATAAAATTACAAAAATACATCACTTCAAATCTAATTATGGGCTTTATCATGTCTATCTCATGGCCTAGACATGTTGCTCATAAATGCCTAAGATAGTTCCCTCTGAATAATACATTGTAATGAGGATATATAAGATCTCAATATTGCTACCTATCCTTGTAGGTTGGCCACCTGAGCCTATACCTATCCTAGCTAAATAGTGGTAGCCAAATGCATATCTCTCTCCTAAGTCAAGGCATACCATGTTTGTGCCTCTCTTACTCTCACCCATGTTGGTGGTTTTATCCCATCTCTATGTGATTATAGTCACCTTGTGGCCACTCTTGCTAGTCTGAACTAGCTCACTTGAGCTAGGGTAGATGGTACCATATGATCATCTAATGTGGTAGGTTTGTATGATGTTAAAAACTCATTTAGGATATCATGGAGTGTTTCCCTCAATAGGGATCCTCATTTTATCTCCTCCTCATCCACAAGATTTAAAAAATTCAATCTAGATAGATGTTAGAATTATAGATATATCTCAAAATTTATATATCTATGTTCTATCAATCAAATCTTATACAACTAGTATTCTATTTTCAAATCTTAAACACATTTTCAATCATTTATTACTTGATCAAGTGTCACCAAGCACTATATCCCCATATAATTAACCATCAAGCATGGTCTCTCCATCATCTCATCCTTTGAGTACCTCATCTTTGGGATACCTCCCAATCAATGCAAACCTTAGGGTCACCACTCATGCCTATCTCAAGCCTCACCTTAGTGGTGCCTCTATAGACTAGCTCTACCCTAGGCTAACTAATAGTTCATTCTAGATGACTACCCTCTATGCTCTCTCTCATCATTAGAATCTATATCATTGGTGTGATCAAGGTGGCCACTATTCCTCCTATTATGGTACCAGTTATGGTACTTGTGACATTCATGCTTCAATGTCCATATTCTCTCTATCTTTTAGCCATCATGCTCAACTTATCCATGGTATCTCATGCCATGGTATGATCTCTAGTCTTGTGATTGGTGGTCCTCCTCCTCTCCCCCTTGAATATATTACATGCCTAACCCAAAATGTGGGAACCACTATAGGAGCCACTAGGTAAGGAAGTATGAACTATCCTATTAAGCGTGCTATTAGATATAGCTCTACCCACTATGTATAGTGGCCTTTGATCCATGATCATGCTAAATTTGGTACTACCATCTTCTAACTTGGCCAAACTATCATAATGTGTGCATAAGGCTACCATACAATCTCTCCTTATGTGACCATATATAACACTAGCATGTGGGGCATGACCTACACCACCTGATCCTATTTCTATATTAGCACCTAAGCTAACCAATAATCAATCACATGGGAGAAACCAACTTGTCATTACATCAAGAACCTCTCATATATCTAAGAACTTAGTAATACCACTAGACCCATGGTCTTCTACCCTCTAGATATCATCCCATACATATCATGTATGAGCTAAACCTAGATGATAGAACCTAGGTCATATAGTGTCCCATGTTCCAATATCGATTGGCACAAGGGTATCACATATAGCAGTACCTTGCCATTTTACTTGTGACACAACACTCATGATATCTTAAATCCTATCATAATCTTTTAGATATCCAAAATATAGGCTATATAAACATCAAATACACTCAACGTCAGACTTGCGTAAATCTTATCTGAGAAAGTCACCTATTAGGCTAATACTTATCTCTCCTCCTAATCATCTGATATCCCCATGATCACTAGTTTCCCTCCTATAAGAATTCCAAGTATGGAATCCTCTAATGTGATACCAACCTATATGGTATCCCCATCCACCATCCACCTAAAAGTATTGGTTAAGCACTCCTAGGATCTTAGGAATATGACCACTAAATCATCACTCAATGAAACTCATCACATCTCCATGATGCCTCCTAAGCTTGGTGAAACTAGCCTAGACAAGTGTATCTCCATCAGGTGTTACAATAGATATGTTAGCCATGATTCATCCATAAGATGCCAAAATCTCTAGTAACCCTATAACCATAAAAAAACAAAAGTTATATTAGACCTCCATGTCACTTATAATCAAATACATTCTTTTAAATTTAAACAAAAATAAACCTAAGTTGCCTTAATCTATTCATTTCTTAAAATTTTCACCTATTTTTAGCCTACTTTTCTAGCTCATTACTCAATCAGGCACCCTAGGCTTTAAAAGTACTATATTATCCAATTTCTTGCATTTCAGTACTATACCAAGCACATAATAACATACTGAGTTGACCCAATAATACTAGGTCAAATATTTGGACTTAAAAAACTAAGTCGACCCTTTCATTTCCCCCCCCCCTTAATATTAAGTCAACAATTTGGATTAAACAACTAAATTAGTAATAGGGTACTAAGTCATCCCTCTACTTCAGTCAACTATGTCAACCCATACCTACTATGTCATCCATGCCAAAACTTTATTTTCAACCTACTATGTCAATTGGGTTAATCTAGTTCTTTCAAACTACTGACTCCTTGACTCACTTATAATAAAAGCCTTCCACACTTATTACCTTGATTCCTTTCAACCCAATTCCCCATTTATCCTCTAATACCTTTATCAACCATTTGGGGTTCATTTTGGTTTTTATAATTAGTCTAATTTATAAATTTATAATAAAATACTCAAAACAAGATTGAAATCCTTAGTTGCCTACTTGTGTTGTACCCATTTCAGTTGTGATCTAGGAATTTGACTCAAGAGAGGATGGTTAGTATGGTGCTAGTTTCAAAATGAAAACAAAATGAAAGAAACACACTAAATAACATAACATCTCTAGGCCTAGACACTAGGAAGAGCTTAGTTAACAAACATGAATAAAACACACAACTAAAATACAAAATAAATCCTCTTTTACCTTCCTTGGATGATCCAAAAAGCTTGTTGTAGTGCCTTGCTCATTTTGTGCTCATGAAATCCTCATCAATGGAAGCTTGGATATCTCCATCTCTCCTTGGAACCTTTTGTTTTTGGGTTGGCTTGGCTTTAAATCAATTTGGAATGGTAACACTAATTACAATGGTTTCTTGAAGACATTTATGCATTATAACTTTGCACCAAAATAACGTAGAAATGATGTTCATAGCCTCTCTATTTATAAATTTTTATAAATGTCTATAATCAATCTGAACCATACATCCTGAGATTAAGATGTGTGGTTGAGGATTAATTCAATTTTTGGAATTAAGTTTATAATTATCCTCATCATGCAATTGGAAGAAGTGGCAATTAAGAGGCATGGATGGCATTATGGAAGGCATTGATGAGGCATGGAGGGCATGAATCTTGATATTTATGGCATTTATGGCCTAAGGATGTCTTCCCAAGAAATTAGGTCACCTAATGATGTAGATATTAAATATCACTTTCCAAAAATAAATTTTCAACAAGTTTCCATGGAATTCTTAATTAGGCCTTGATTTGGGTTAATTAGTTCTTAAGCATGTTTAAGTACTGTGTGCACAAATTACTCAAATTGACCAAAATATCTTGTTATTGGTCCAAAATTTGACTGGATAGGAATTGGAAGGTGATGTCAAATGTGTTGGATCCATATTTCCATTGAAGATATTACCAACAACAAATAACAAAGGCATGTGTCTTGTGTAAAATATTTGATAGGAAAGATCAATTTAGAGCACCTAGGTGCAAAATTGGCATTTTGACTCAAAATAATTTGATCAAAGTTAGATGGCCCATAAATTGCATTGCCCCATTTAGCGATACCTTGTCCATAATTAGCACTTAAATATGTCAATTTCAACTCATTTAATGTATTTTAGTATTTTTAGGCAAAATTGTGAATTTTGGGTAGAAATTGGTCAAAAGCTTGATTGGAGGTTATTGGTGGCCATATTTAGGTGTCTACAATTTGCTCCTCTTTAGGAAGGTGTTACAAGATATAAGCATAGTAACATATTCTGAAAGAATGAAAAGGTCATGTATGCCTATAACTATAATGATGATAAACTAACAATATGATGCCCCCTTGAGGGAATGGTTGGCATAAGCAGGTTGACAAATGGTCCCTCAAAAAGAAAGAAAGAAAATTAGGGGACCAAATAAAGGAAATATGATGGGGTGAAAACACAATGATATTGAAAAAGTACTCAAAGTAATTGAGAATGTATGTGGGATGGTGTATAATGATTTGCCCAAAGGTAATTATAAACATTATACCTTGATAGTGGCAATGTGGTATGATAACACAATGATTTACCCAAAAGTGGTTATAATCATTCAGAAGATGGAGCTACCCTAGTTAGAATAGAAAAAAAAATGGCATGCCCCTGTATAGGCATAAAAAGTAAAGTGGTGACAACATAATGATTTGCCCAAAGGTGGTTATAATCATTGAGAAATGCAGGTGGGATAGTGTGCAATGATTTTCCCATAGGTGGTTATAATCATTGAACCCCAATAATGGAAAGCATGATAAAATTAGTTAAGGATGATGATAACTTAACACAAAGGGTAATGCTGAATTGAAACAACCTACTAGTAGGGAGATGCTCATCTAAACTAATCAAAGTTAAAATTCTTTCATGTTTAATTACTCTATTTGGGATATGATTGGGAAGAAAATCCCATGTCAGTGTTGAAGAGATGCTACCATTGCTAAATAGACTTCTTGAAGCTAAAGTTTTTTGTAGCACATGTCAGTAGACATCATGGTATAACATCATGAGGACTTGGCTGAAATATGCATAAGGATTGACTCCTAAAATCCAATACTCAATAGAACATAATGCACCAATGATAGAAACCATGATGACAATGTAAACATATGAATATGGATGAAATCAAGTGTAAGTGTGGAAAAAGAATCACCCAATGAACACAAATAAATTGAATCAAGGAAATAGTGTTGAAATCAAACAAACAAATAGATAAATAAACAAACAATGAAATAGGAACCATATGAACATTACCCCTTGAAAATAGGTGATAAATTAACAAAAAAACAAAATGGGGGAATAGAATAAAAGGAAGGGGTGGCTGAGATGTATCCATATGCACTAGGTAAGTGGACACTACCTACATAGTTCCATGGATGTAATATCCAATAATTTGTTTTAGGCCAAATGTAGTTCTCCCAGGGAATGGGAAGAATGCAATAACTAATGAAAACAAATATAATGGATGTGATATAAGAATAGGAATGGTCTTAGAAAATGGAAAGCCTATGAGAGAAAAAGGCAAAAAAAGATGAGGAAACTAAATGATAAGTGATTTGATTGTAAATTAGTAAGGGTTCCCAGAATCCTTAAGGCAAAGAAGTGGTTAATGTTTTTTTCTTTTCTAATGATTTTTTAATTTTTTTTGGAATTTTTTTTAGTATCTCAACTCAATAAAGAATAATGAGATAGTAAATGTTTCATGCTCAAAAAATGCAACAACATGGGTTAGGTTACTCACAAAATGATGAGAGCATGGCTTAGGTTACTCATAAAATGGTGAGAGCATGGCTTAGGTTGCTCACAAAATGGTAAGAGCATGGCTTAGGTTACTCATAAAATGGTGAGAGTGTGGCTTAGGTTGCTCACAAAATAGTGAGAGTTTGGCTTAAGTTGCTCACAAAATGGTGAGAGTGTGGCTTAGGTTGCTTGCAAAATGGTGAGAGCATGGCTTAGGTTGCTCACAAAATGGTGAGAACATGGATTAGGTTTCTCATAGAATGGTGAGATCATGGCTTAGGTTGCTTAAAAAATGGTGAGAGTGTGGCTTATTTAATTAAATGGTGAGAGCATGGCTTAGGGTGACTAAGCTGACCTCAAAAACTATTGAGTGCTACCTACATAGTCCCAGAATAGGACCTCAAGTCACTATAGTTCCACCATTATAGTGGAGGAATTTGACTAGTGTAGTAGTCAATTCAAACAAAATATGCACAATTAATAAAAAGGTATAATACAACATAGGAAGTGGAAAATTGGTATGTTAAGGCTTAATGTTACCCCTAGTTTTCCTATAGGCATTTATAAATAGGACACAATGACATAGATCAATGGTACTAATTTTTTCAAAGGTCATTATAATTAGTAGCAAGACTAGTGGTAAAAAAGGAATAACAAACAAAGGATGCAACTACCAAAATTTTTGTTACACTATTCCAAAATATGATCTATGTTTAAATTACTTGAACCAACTAATGAAATGGATCAGATACCTTGATGCTAAACATGTGTAACAAATGGAAAAAACCAAGGTCAAATGAGCTAGGCTTTAGAACACACTAGGTTGATAGGTCGAAATAAGAAAGTGGATATGGAAAATGGGATGAATAAGGATGATATTTGTAGTAAGAAGAATAGTGATAAAATGGCATAACTAAAATGGTCCTTATAGACAATACACCTTAGCGCTCAAGCATAGTATTGCTTGAGATGAATAATATTCATTAGCTTAGGAAGTTCATCTCTATCTAGTGTGGCAATCTTATATGCTCCTGATCCATAATATATAGTAATGATGAAAGGCCCTATCTAGTTTGGTTTGAATTTCCCTTTATTCTTCTTCTCAATCATGGATTTTTTTTGGTTTTATTTAAGAATTAGATCACTAGGTTCAAATGTTCGATACTTAACACATCGATTATAGTGGCCTTTTAGCCAATTATGATATGCTTGAAGATTTTTGAGCATGGCTATACATTTCTCATTGAGTAGGTCTAGCTCTTGCAAGTAAGCTACTTGATAGTCATGATCATGTAAGACATGCTTGAAAGAGATGCATAGTGAAGTCAATTCAACCTCAATGGGAAGGATGGATTTAGTACCATATACAAGTGAGTATGGAGTGGCTCTTGTGAGGGTATAATGATTGGTATGGTATGACCAAAGGGAAGGAAATATCTATAAGTGTCAATCATGATCAACATCATTGACAATATTTTTGAGAATATTAACAATGGTTTTGTTGGATGCCTCAACTTGGACATTACCTTGAGGGTAATATGCTATATAAAAATGTTGTGTGATGTTATATTTAGTACATAACTGATCTACATATTTATTATTAAATGATCCTCTATTATCAGATATAATGTTAGAGGGGATACCATAGAGGCAACTGATATGGTTGAAGATGAATTTGGAAATTTGCCTTCCAGTCATGTAAGTGAGGGGTATAGATTTAACCCACTTAGTGAAATATTCAATGGTAGTAAGGATATGTTTTGGGCTATCAAATGAAGTGGGGTTGATCTTCCTAATGAGCTTAAGTCCCCATGTAGAAAATGGCCATGGAGTCAACATCAATTTTAGAGTTTTTGCTAGGGAATGAATCAGATTAGCATGCCATTGACATTTTTCATAATTTTTTACATGTCTAGCAACATATATGTCCATTATGGGTTAATAATAACTAGAGCACAAGAAATTTTTGGATAGGACTATCCCGCTAGAATGATTTCTACATATCCCTTTGTGTACTTCTTTTAATGCTAGTGTAGACTCTGCTAAAGTTAAACAACAAAGCAGAGTTCCATCAAAATTGTGATAATAAAGGGTGGATCCAAGTAGAGTATAACAAGTGGAATGATGAATGAAGGCTTTGGTTTGTTTTTTTAGATAGGTTAAGTGGTAGAACATAGTCATGAAGGTAGTTATAAAGGTTTGAGTACTAGATAGAATTAAGACCAACAATATCACAAATCATTTCAATGGTTGAAGGTTCATCAGCTGGTGCTAAAAAATTTTGAATGAGGAACTAATACTCTCTAACTCTATATATTTATTGAATCAAAGAGCCAATAGTAGCCATGGCATCTACAGTTATATTACTAACCCTTGGTATGTGCTCAAACATAATGTTGGTAGTTTTTTGCTTAAGAGTGTCGACCATGGCTTTATATGGAACCAACTTGTCATATTTGGTTTGAAAATAATTTGTGATTTGATTGATGATTAACTGATAATGACCAAAAACTTGGAGATGAGATATATTCCAATGAAATTACATGTTTAAGTCCTACAATAAATACTTCATACTCAGCCATATTATTTATAAAAGAAAAGTTGATTATGAATGATTTAGGGATTAGATCCCCCTATGGTGTAATAAACAATAGGCCTACCTCTAATCCATGTGCATTAAATACACCATTAAAATATAACTTCTAGGGATGCTCCTCAAGGGGTGTCTCAATGATGGTCATTATTGATTCATTAAGAATATGAAACATGAGTGGTTGTGTGTCCATGAGAGGTGATTTAGCAAGTTGATCTATAAGAACTTGAACCTTGATTGCCTTTTGATTAACACAATCTATGTCAAACTCACTAAGAAGCATGATCCATTTGGCCATTCTACCTTGTAAATATATCTTAGATAGTAAATACTTGAGTAGATCTACTTTTAAATGAACATGGTCTTATTATTCAACATGTAATGGTGCAATTTTTGAGATGCAAAGACTATGGCTAGATAAGATTTTTCAATAGGTGCATAGTTATGTTCATATGTAACCAAGGTAAGACTTAGGTAGAATACATCATGTTGTTTTACATTGTCATCATGTTGAGACAAGAGTGCCCTAATAACATGGTTAGTAGTTGATAGGTATAACAAGAATGGCTTTCCTAACATAGGAGGTAATAAAATAGGTAGATTAACAAGATAGTCTTTGATTTGTTAAAAAGATGTTTGGTAGTGATCATCCCAATGAAATTTAAATCCCTTCTTCAAAAGGTGTGTAAATGGATGGCACTTATTTGGTAACTGAGAGATGAAGCATCAAATTGACTGGATTTTACCCTGAAAACTATGGAGTTGCTTTAAATTGGTTGGTGGTAACATCTCAGTTATAATATGGACATTAGTCAGATCAAATTTAAGACCTCTATAAGACATGATGAAGCCAAGTAATTTATCTAAAGTTACACAAAACACATATTTATTTGGATTGAGTCTAACTTTATACTCTCATAATCTTTCAAATATCTTATGTAGTAATACTAAATGGTCGACCCTAGTTTTGGATTTTCCTAATATGTCATCGACATAGTCTTCAACAATATCATGCATCATATCATGGAATATGATAGTCATGGCTCTTTGATATGTATCTCTAGCATTATTAAGGCCAAATGGAATTACTTGATAACAAAATGTTTCCCATGGAGTGGTGAATGTTTTTTTATGTTGGTCCTTTATTGTTATCTTGATTTGGTTGTATCTTGAAAAGTCATCCATGAGTGAAAGCATTTCATAACCTGCCATGGAATCAATGATCATGTCAATATTAGGTAATATAAAATCATATTTAAGAAGAGATTTATTGATGTCTCAAAATTTAGTAAAAATTGTAATCCCTTCAAACTTTTTACTAATAGGTACCACATTAGAGATCTATTATGAGTAGTCAATGGATCAAATACATCCTATTTCTAAGAGTTTTTTCAACTCTTTCTTTACCAATACAACAATGCAAGGATACATCTTATATAGCTTTTATTTTACTAGTTTGGCATTATGATTAACCACAAGGTGGTGCAAAAATAAGGTGGGATCTAAACCTGGCATGGCAGAATAGGCCCATGAAAAGATATCTACAAATTCTCTCAACAAAGCTATAAAGATGTCATGTTCCTCCTCAGTGAGGGACATGCCTAATTTTATCCATTTTAGGTCTGATGGAGTCTTGAAATTTACCTATATTATATCTTTGACTAGAAGGGTCAAACCATCTTTTAGGGTAGTAGGTAATGACTTGAACTATTAGATTATGTCATGGTCCTCTATTAGGACTTACTCTTCAACTTTCATAGGCATGATGAATCTAAGTCCCTTAATGGGAGATCTAGCCATGTGACAAAAATAGTCAAAAATTCTTAAAGGATTTGATCAAATACTTGTTGTTGCTTAAAGCTACTCAGATCCATAGGCAAGTTCATCATTGGTGGTCTCCTAGTCTAAATTTGAAGAATAATGAACACCCCCATCTAATGGCACTTAAAATAGGTTTTCACCACTAGAATGCCCTTTATCTTTACTTTTTCCCTTGTCAGAAAGTGCCTCAAAGAGGTTTTCACTTTTGGACCTCAATATTTTACTTCTTTTTTGGCTAAGGGTGTTCATTCACTCTTCAAAATAGGTTGCACGATCTAATGTAATTGAGAATCTTGATTTATGATCTCCTAATAGAATGTTGTCTCTGAGGCCTAAGAAGTTACAGAAGGCCTCCTCATTTTGGAACTCATCAATCGATAGAATATATTCTTGTTGGTCTCAATTTATCAATTGGGGATAATATAATGGAAATGGGTTGTGATGAATGGCCAAGATAAGGGTACAAATGGCATTGTTAACAAATATGTTGGTTTTAGCTAGCTCATCAAAGGTGAGGCTATGATCCGACTATACTTCACTATCAACATTATCATCACTAGTCACTAGTGATGGAATATCAATAAGATATGTGGGATCACTCCTAGGTGGTTTAAATTTAAGTCCATAAGGTCTTTCATACTTAGTCATGGAAATTGGCTCAATGGTTCCTTGTTGATTTGGTTTAATGGCCTTTTCCTTCTTAATTGTGATGCTCCATGATCCTATTGGATATAGGATACTTTGCATTTTGATAACAATCAACTTGGTTATCATTGTATAACCATGATTCATCCCCTTCAAGAGGGTTAGGTTCTAGGCTAGATGTTGGTATAAATATGATAGGTCCCTTATCTTTATTCATTATTGGCCAATGCATATGTGGAGTGACTTTAGGTTGCTCAAAGGTTTTTGAATTTTGAGGAAGATTGGAAATATGAAATATATCATGGGTCACATACTCTCTCAGTCCATTATCTGAAATGGTGAAATGATTAGAAACTTTAGGAGGTAGCATGTGAGAAAGGGAATCTAAGGTATTAGGATCTGTGCAATTATCTAGTGAAGGATCAATAAGTATGGCCTTTCCTTTCTCCTACTTTAAACTTGGATTCATGCCATACTAATAATTATAACTTTTAAATTTGGCCTCAAGATGCTTATAGTGTTCATATGGATGTAAATCTCTTAGAATATTCACTCCATCCCTGAGTGGGAAAACTTTATACATTGGTGCAACAATGATGGAATTACATGAATCTCATGCAACCAAGGCCTACCAAGAAGCATATTGTATGATAACTCAAGATCAAGCACATAGCAAAGTGTATCATGAGTCAAAGGCCTAATTATAACTAGAAACTTAATAGTGCCTTGTGATTCTCTTTCATGATTATCTTAGGCTTTAATGTTTTTTTTTTGGATAGAGATCTACCATTGTGTACCCAAGAAGCTTGATGAGTTTTAAAGACACTATGTTGAGTCTTGATCCATTTTTTATAAGGACACATTTCAATTTATGTTGCTTTATATAAATTTCTATGTATAATAGATTATTATTGAGTGGGCCAAGGGAAGACATATCACTGTTGTTGAATGTGACTTGTTGGGCTAGAGCTAGGTGTCCAACCAAAGCTTGAATTTATTAGGGGATATATCACGAGCAAAAGTGGATTGGGTCAAAAAATCATTCAAGATGTTCTTGTGGATTATTGACATTCACAACAAATCTAAAATATAAATTTATGCTGGTATCTTCTTTAATTGTTCCACAATATCAAAAATCTTGTCTTGGTCAGGAGTGAATGGTTTATTTTGAGGCTAAATGGTTGGTTAGATGATAGGTAAAGTGGTGGATGGTTATGGGCCTAGGATAGTAATCTTCAACCTTTGAATTGTGCTTATAAATCTAGGATTAAATACTATACCATTATTAATAATAAATGTTGGGAATGGTGTGGGACCAAATAGGATAAGTCTCAATTACTGATGCACTCGTATGTTGTCATGTGGTAAGGATGAGTTGTCGATATAAGGTACAAAAGGGGAAGTCCTAGTTTGTTTGTCTACCTGTATGTTATTTCATGTTAAAGAAGGATTACCCATATAATTTGGATAAATGTTATTGTTTAGCAATGGTCTAGGTTGATTAGTGTTTGGTCTAGGATTAATGAAGATGGTATTAATGTTACCCCCTATAATATGACCTAAAACCTTGTTGTACTCATGTGAAAATACATGGTAAGTTTGTTGGTTATTACCATTTTGACCTTGGTTTTGTCCATTTTTCTATCATTGTGGATTTTGTTGATTCCATTGGTTCAGCCTTTGATTTTTATACTATTGATTTTGCTAATGCACTAGCCGTTGTTGTTAATTATTCTATTTTTGTTGATTGTTATGTCAGAAAAAGGAGTTTTGATAAATCTCAGGAGTTTGATTGTAAGTGGAAGCACCATTATCCAATGTTATCTCCCCATTCTCCAACTTATTCTCAATTAAGTGCTTGATTTAGACACATCTTTATAGGTTATGCCCATTGACTTGATGATAGTCATAGAATTCATTTTCATGGTACCAATTAAAATAAAGAATGCCTTGTGGATAATGTTTTGGTATAAGCCAACTAATTAGATTAGTAGTAGAAAGCTTTTGAAATACAGACTCAATATGTTCTCTTAGGTCACTAAATACATGACATACAGGCACAATTCTCCTAAGAGGGGGGTTTTGAATGGTAAAGGGTACTATATTTATTGTGTAGGTCTTGATTATTGTGATTATAGCATTGGTTGGAGATGTTTCTAGGTAGGAGTAATCTAAAAAGGTGGTGCAAATGATGTTTTCACCATTTAGACATGATGGGACTTGGTTACTCCATTTCCCATAACATTTCTATTACGGTTAAATTGTTTCAATCTTTCTTGGTTATTAGCCTATGTTAGTTGTGATGCTTGCGTCTAAATGGGATACTAATGTTGACTATTTCCCTAATTGGTACCATGATTTTTATTAGTTGAATTAAGCTTGATGACTCCTTTATTGATGACCATTCACTCAATCAACAAGCTTTTGTCGATGATTTCCTTGAAAGTATGTACACTTTGTAGCTCCAGATGATATGCTATCTCACTATGATTTTTTTTAGAAAACACAATGGTTAATTTTTTATCTGATAAACTATGGGTGAAATAGCTTGTAAGGGATCTCTATCATTGTAAGTAACTTGTAAAACTCTCATCATCTTTTTTCTTTGCTTGTGTTAAGTCCACTAATGAAATCTCATGCTCGAGATTATAGGAAAAGTGCTGCACAAACTTATTAAAAAGATCATCAAAATATATCATTGAATTTTTGGGAAACTTTAAAAACCACTCCAAGACTTGTCTAACTGAGCTCCTTAGAAATAATTACAAAAGGTATATGTCACTATATTCCACTAGTTGACATGCGATAAATAATTTAGTTAAATGGGCCTTAGGGTCACCTTTTCCTTTTCCTTTGTTGAATTTTAGTGGTTTGTATCTTGGAGAAAATTGTATCTACAAATAATCCATGTTGAATAGATAAAAACACACATCATCCAATTTAAAATTTTTAGTCTATTTCCCAACCTGAATGGTAGCAATTGCATCCTTTATCTATTGTAATTCTTGGGATAAAAAACTAGAAGGAACATTAGTTTGGGTAGATGGTTTGGAGGTCATAAGTTAGACACTTTGACTAGGGTATGATATAAATACCTATTAGAGTATATTGGTTTGGCTAAGGAATGGACTAGGAATATGCATACATGATTTAAGATGTACTTGAAATTACACATTTGGTTGTGCAATATTCTAGTTTGGGTTGGTGATAAAGGTTTGACTTGGAGGATTTTATGGTTGGGATGGAGGGATATAACTATATAATGCCTAATGTGGTTGAGAAGGGACATGCTACCTACTAATCAACCTTTTTATTGAGTGGGAACTTGTGGACCAAGACCCGTTCTCTAAATTTGTGGCACATTTTGAACCAATGGTTGTCTATTAGGTACTTTACAAACATGGGAACCTTCTTGTTGCATGAATCTCTATGGAGAAGTGAAAATAGGTTACAGATTTAACATCTATCATTGACTAATATTTGGATGTTGTTGACTAGTCATTGCTTGGCTTTAGATTGGCATATTAGTCTGTGACTAAAGAGGTATGTTTATCATTACCTAGTGAGGTAGAACATTAGTTTCCCCTGATTAAGGTGGCAATTTATTTATCCTCTATTGTGTTAATACACTAGGTTGTGCCTATTGTTGAGGAATACTACATGTTACTTGTTGAGGAGTATGATTCATCACATTTTATCATTGAAGAATGACATTGGTTGTTGTTTGATTACCTAATCTTGTAGGTTGTACACTTGAGGAAGTACCTAGTTGAGGTTGGGGTGTAGAAATTCCTATTCTTCGGTATGATGATCCATTCATGGGATTAACTATAGGCACATGTTGTTGGCTAGTTGTTTGTGTATTAGTACCACTTTGATTAGGATTAGACATTGTTTGCATATTGTTCACTATGTTTGGCTCACTATTCTATGTAGAGGTTGAAGACACTTCTTTAATAATGGGCATATGTATCGAGTTATCTATCAAAGTGGTTTGTATGAATGGGTCAAAACTTAGATTATATTGTCTAGTTAACTCTTATCAACACTCCTATTGAAGGAACTAGGTCAATAAGAGGCTTACTCACTATGTTTATCTGATTGAAATTATGTGCTAGATTTAGGCAGGTTTGATATGTTATTTGCATTTGGCTAAAGTGATATTTACCTTGATTATCTATATTAGGGTCTTGATATGTTTGTTTGGACTAGATCCATAGGATTGTTATAAGAAGATTATTGATTGTAAATGATATTGTGGGGTAATCTTACTAGACTTGGTAAATTTTCATGGGGGAAGTCTACTAGAAATTTGGCCCATACCTCTATAGCTCTAACCAAATTCTCATCTTTGATCTCTAACAAAAAATTTTCAAACAAAAATGGATCATATGTGGAAGTTGTATTATTAGAATATGACTGCTAAAGAACTGGCTCTTCCACTATGGGTATTATAGCTAGGTATTGTGTGGTTTATTCTTGGTCTTGTTCTTAATAAGGTGGTGTGTTAACAAAATAGTTAGCCAAGGGATCTTGGTTTTTTGCCCCTAATAGAGTATTATAAGAGGGATAAGAATCCATCTCATAAGTAGTATTATTCACATAGGGGTCTTGCAATATTTCTTCCTACATAATTACATTACTAATCTATGGATTGTACATGAGTCCACTACGAGTGTAGGATTACATGGTGGGATCCATAGTCAATGCTTTGTGATAAAAGGTCAAAGAGTTCTACAAAATCTAAAAAATATAGATTCTAAAATAGATGATGTTCCAACTTGGTCTAGATTCATTAAAAGGATCAAAAGGTTTATGCAAAGATTTGTGAGGAAATAAGCTAGTGTGAAGTATCTAACATTTCACTATTGACACAAAGATAAACAAGTAAATGGACCAAAAATCAAAATTCCAAACTCAAAGGTTGAAGTGTTTCAAATCAGTCAAATCTAGGAATTTAAAATTTGTTAGGTCTTTTGGCCAAATACAGTGTCAAAATCTGGGCTTAAATAAAGCATGTGCTAAGAATCTTGGCCAAATTCAGTCAAAAGGTAGACTTTGAAATAGATGAACATTTTAATCTAATAGATTTGAAACACTTCTACCACTTGGACATGAACTTGATCAACTAGGTATAAGGTATGAAATAAAAGTAACTTTAGAGATAGTTTATTTTCTCATAAATAATGGTATAAAACTTGGTTCTTTTTATAAATAAGCTAGATAAAAGTGAATAATATAACTATGCTAGACAAAAGATCACAAAATTACACTTAGATTAGTCTAAAAATGTAGGAACAAATTTGAAATCTATGAAAGAAGGTATATGAAATAATATTTGAAACATTTTGGGCAGTGTAACAATGCTACACTACCCAAAAGGTATGACAAAAAAGTTTGTCTCAAAAACTCTCTAAGGAAAAGTTAATTTCCCATAATTTTGACAAGATAACACTACTTTTCTTGACTCAAAATTTTGTGGTGCATAAACTCAAAGTACAAGTGTTTAGCACAAAATGGCTTAAGTCTATCAAGTGATGACAATGATCATGAGTCTTAAATGACCTTCAACCCAAATTAGAAATTAAATCTAAGTTCCCTCAAGTTTAGTGCAAATGGTGAACCCACTTAACACATCAACCCTATGAACTTATAAAGGTGAAATTATGAATTTAGATTATAAGTGAAGAACTTAAAACAACATTGGTAAAGGTTTAGACTCAATTGGGCAACATAACTATGCCAAAGTGGATGATATGACTCCCAAGCTTTTGATGAATTTTGAACAAGGAAAATTGATGTTTTCACATGGGCAGAATAATGTCTCTTTGTTCAAAGGAAAATTATGACTATGTGTTATGGTTTGAATTATTTTTTTACACCAAGTTTTAACTTCAAACAAGACTTTAATCTAGGACAAGACCAACTAATTAATTGCTCTTAGATCTTAAACTGACAAGGTTGCTTGGTATTATTGGAATCTATCAATATACATCATTCCATAGGATTTTAAGTGTTCATCTAAAAGTAAATGTGCATTATATAGTAGGGTTTTAACCCCCCCCCCTTCTCTCAAATGATAATATTATGACATGGACCTTGAGTCCCACCTTGCACCAACAATACTTTCATGGCAAGTGGGTATTTGTCTAAGATCTAACAAGTTTATAAACATTCTAAGGGAATCAATTACAAAATGACTTTCATGCTAAAAAATTCAAAATAAAAGCATGGATTTTGGGTCTGGATCACTTGGCTTATTGCAAAAAGGTCTAGTATTATTTGAAACTACTACATCTTATTGTTTGCTCAATGTAGTGTGATGTCAAAAGTGCCACTACATCCTATGTACAATTCCAATTAGGATCCAAATGAGGTCAATGTTTGGAGGTGAAACCCTAGGTCAAAGCTTCGTTAAAGAACTTGTGGGATGTGATGAAGTCCCCCTCACAAGCTAAGTTTGCATAAAAATAAAGAAAGCATGAAAGTAGAAAGACTTTAGGTTTGTTTTCAAGGTCATATAAATTTTGACAAGTTTTTGGGGAGTGTTTTAGGTGACTTTATTTTTAAGCCTTGGAATAGGCTACTTTCAATAGGAATGGCACTTTTGATTTCAAGGGTTCCCTAAAGGGGACAAATGGAAGAGCATACATGCAACACCCCTCTATTTTCCAAATAAAAAGTTAATTTAAATAACTAAGAAAATAAAAAAAATGGAAAGGTGAATTCATTTTCAAGCCTAAATGAAAATGAGGTGGTGTTCATTTGACCCCTTGGTCTTAGTTGTAACTTTTAAAACTAATGCTAAAAACACTTATTTAAGCACCTAAATGTTACTTTAAGCACCAAAATAATGTTCCTAATTAATTTTTAAGCATGAAAAAGGTGATCTAAACATGTTTTCAATAAATTTCAAGCTTGGTCCTAAAATAAAAATGCTAGCATATCCTTTATCCTTGAAGCTCTTTTAGGTTTGACACAATGAACTTTAGAAAAAGAGATCTCGGGTCTGTGTTTTAAGAAAAACATAGTAACCAACATTGGTTATATAACCGATGATAATTATATTTACTAACCAATGATATTTATCTAACTAAATTTGATTATACAAATGTGATCAACGACAGCTATCCAACCAATGTTGGTTACTATGGAAACCCATAAAAAATAAAAAATGGCAAAACAAAGTTAGAAAATCAATTTACAAGAATTTTAATGATCCAAATGAATATTTTAAAGCTACAAAATGATCTTCTTCATGTGTGGTATGCATCTACTCCCGTCAGGTGTGTCATTATGTGATCTAAGAATTTGACTCAAGAGAGGATGGTTAGTATGGTGTTAGTTCCAAAATGAAAACAAAATGAAATAAACACACTAACTAGCATAACATATCTAGGCCTAGACACTAGGGAGAGTTTTGTTAACAAACATGAATAAAAAACACAAATAAAATGCAAAATAAATCTTCTTTTACCTTCCTTGGATACTCCAAAATGTGTGTTATAGTGGCTTTCTCAATTTGTGCTCATGAAGTGCTCATCAATGGAAGCTTGGCTACCTCCATCTCTCCTTGACAACTTTGGCTTATGGCTTGGCTTGGATTGGAGTCAATTTGACATGGTAACACTAATTTAAATGGCTTATTGAAGATATTTTTACATTATAACTTTGCACCAAAATAGCTTAGAAATGATGTTCATGGCCTCTCTATTTATAGATTTTTGCAAATGTCTAGAATCAACCTGAACCATCCATCTTGAGATTGAGATGTGTGGTTGAGGATTAATTCAATTTTTGGAATTAAATTTATAATTATCCTCATCATGAAATTGGAATAAGTGTAAATCAAGAGTCATGGAAGGCATCATGGAAGGCATTGATGAGGCTTGGAGGGCATGAATCTTTATATTTGTGGTATTTATGGCCAAGGATGTCTTCCCAAGAAATGAGGTCACTTAATGATGTAGATATTAAATATACCTTTAAAAAAATAAGTTTTCAACAAGTTTCCATGGAATTCTTAATTAGGCCTTGATTTGGGTCAATTAGCTCTTAAGCATGTTTCAGCACTTTGTGCACAAATTATTCAAACTGATCAAAATACCTTGTTATTGGTCCAAAATTTGACTAGATTAGAATTGGAAGGTGATGTTAGATGCATTGGATTCATATTTATATTTAGGATTTTACCAAAAATAATAATAAAAGGCATGTGACTTATGCAAAATATTTGATAGGAAAGATCAATCCAGAGCACGTAGGTGCAAAATTGGCATTTTGACTTAAAATGATCTAATCAAAGTTAGCTAGCCCATAAAGTGCATTACCCCATTTAGGGATACCTTGGTTAGAATCAGCACTTGAATATGTCAATTTCAACTCATTTAATACATTTTAGTGTTTTTAGGCCAAATCATGCATTTTGGGTGGAAATTGGCCAAAACCCTGATTGGAGGTTATTGGTGGCTAGATTTAGGTGTCTATAATAGCCACTATGCATCCTCCTCATCTAATATATCATCTCCTCACCATCTTGGCTCTTTCATATTTCACTAGGTCTCTTAGAGATCTATTTTTATCTCATAATAAGTCAAACAATAGCGAATGACTTTATTTTCACCCTATTTAAAGTTACTATTTACAATTATTTACCTTTTAAATATATACCATCATATTACTTATTTTTATCATGTATTTATTTTTACTAATTATTTATTTAATAGTAAAAATTTCTAAAATCATGACATCATAGATAATAGTTTCTACTACTAAATGATGATGTTAAAAAAAAAATATTTTTTTACTCTTTTTTTCACTAATCTATATAGGTTTACCTAATGTTCATCACATTGGATGCCTTCACATCTCTTGAAGTCTCATTATTTATCTACAACACTAAGGTAAGTAAATGTATGTGTTTTTCAATTATGTCCTTTCATTTATCTTATTTTCTCCTTACTACATTCTACTTAGCATCAGCATTATGTGTCATCATGTTTTATTCCCAAAGCACCATCTCATGTTGCACTTACATGACACATGATGAGATTTGAGTGGGGCATATGTATCAATTTATTACTCTCTATATCTTGTAAAAAAACATTGAGTCTAAATCTCTCTAAGTTAATTCCTTAATGGGTGCATTGGTAAAGGGGTAGGTAGACCATTGGTGCTTCAGAGGATTGTTATCTCTTTTTTCACTTGTTATCTACACACTTGTCTCCTAAAAACCATTGCCATAAGTTTTTTTCTCTCTTGTATACTCTTCCTATCTTTTAACACATTAATTACCCATTTTCTTAAACTAAAACCCCTTTTAATAGTTTACATGACTAAGTCGATTGGGTCGACCTTGTACTCTTAATCATGAAACTCACTTAGGGTCTAGGTTGGCTCTTGGTTGAACTAGCCCATGACCTAGAGAGTTGTTATCAATAATGATACTAGGTTGACTGGGTTGACCTTGTAGGCCAAAAAAATTATAAGGGGTTAGGGTTAAATCTACTAATACATACAATATAATTTCACCATTATTTAGAGAAGAGAAAAATAAGTAAGAGTTACTGCACATCTATTTATACACCATTCTACTTGAGGAGTAAATTTAGGGTTTCATACTTTCTTTTGAGATATAAATATTGTCTTGTGGAGAAGTCTTTTGTATGTATTTATAGGTTGTGTAGCATATATATAATTTATCCTTATCATCCTTACATACCACAATAACCTCTTGTGAATCACCTTGGCCAAGGGAGAGATTGAGGCTTGGCTGGTTCATTTTCAAAGGTAAGTATTCCTAAATTTGTTTATCCTTTATAAGAGTAGATATATATGCATTTGTACTTATATTCCATGTATTATAATTGCATATACATTTATGTGAGAATATATTGTATATTCATGTTTTTTTAGTATTTATTACCCCTACTTTATGCCATAAGCTTTGGTGAGCACTATATTAGACTTTGGTTTACTTGTTATTAGTTTAGTGAATACGAAAGCATAGAAATTAGTTAGGATTATTGTGTAGTTTTACTTGATTAGAGGCTTGGAAACCATCCCTAATGATCTTATTATAGTCAGAGATCCTCTAATTAGGTATAGTGGATCTGCATATTAGTTTTGTTCTTGATTATCTAATGTATACCCAATTAGAAGTGTAAGTAGTATCTATCTTCTCCAAGATGGGATTTATTCATAGATATGATTTAGTTATAATTGCATATAAGAACCACTTGACTAACACTTGGTGTTTCAATTATTTTTTCACTTATTCAATGTGGTCTAATTAGCTACTAAAAACAAAGTAAAACTAGGGTTTTAAAGATTACCTAGAGATGAAGGTTGATTGTGCATTATTGATCAAGATTTATGGGAACTCTTATTTGTCTAGGGAGGAATGAAATGAAAATAACAAGTAAACACTTGGACAAAAATGGATCAATAGGAAGATGAGTGGGATAGCTAATTACAAACTAGTTCTGAGAAGTGTAATGCTTGCTCGAATGGATGTCAGCTCACTATTTTCAATTAAGATGAATAAAATGATAAAAACTATGAAGATAAATGATTACAAGATATAAATAATGTGAAAGATAATTTTATAAAGATAAATTATTATGGATTTTTCAAGATAATAGATAACATATACAAGATAATAGATTCAGGTATAAACAATACAAAATACAACTTAATAAACATTAGATAAATGCAGATTATCTATGATTGAAAGATAAGATAAATGGCTTATTCAAGGACAAGATATATAAATGCTTTGATAATTTTTAGTAATGGATATCAAAAAATTAGAAGAGAGATTTAGAAATTAAAATGTAGATTATGCAATCTTTAGGGACTGTGAATTTTACCAAAAATAGAATTTGGGTCTATTTTTGTGTTTTAGAAGGGATCAATGTAGATCCTACAAGATTGACATTGATTCAAGTGAATCAACATCGATTCTATGTCAACTGATAATACTCAAAAATGAAGGATGAAAAAGGTTTGAAAGGTTGAAAAAATAATGAAAATAGATAGTAGATGATAAAATAGAGATGCTAAAGGACTAATAAACTACAATGTAAGCCAAAACTAAGTATTACAAAATGTAAAAATGACCTTTAATGAGTGAGGTGAATGTAGATAATGTGTGCTATAAACATGGGCTGTCAACCTCTAAAATGTCTTGCTATCATATGGATATGTGTCCAAAAGGGTACATATGTAGTCTTAAAAATAATTTAACAGTGTTTTGAAGTCCAAAAATTACAATCCTAAGCCATGGAGGCTCGTTGTATATATATGGATCAACATCAATTTGGGAGAATTGGATTTGATCACAAAGGTTGATGTCGATCATGGAGGATGGACATTGATTATCCCAATTTGGTCAAAATTTGGCTTGGGTTATTTCAAATTGCATGCCAAAGGAAGTGAATGTAACAGTAAGTTGTTTACATAGGTTTTTGATGAGGGTAAGTTATTAAAAGGGTTGTTGGGAGGTTGGATGGGTTTTATTTTTATTTGATTTTTATGGATTTTGGTTGGGTATGGTAAATAGTAATTAATAAGATTAATTACCATGGGTAAATAGGAGTTATATACATAAAATAAACATTTAAGTATAATCTAACATTTAATTATTGATATTTAGTTTCTTATACTTTTAGTTATATTTTATATATATACTTCTCAGGTGTTTGAGAGTCATTTTGGACCTCTAGGAGTTGTTGATGGCATAAAATTGTGCTATATCTTAACCAATCAACAATGGGAAGTTTCAAGCTATGGGACAATGCAGCTTGAAACAACCTCCAAATTTTAGAGAAGCTGGTCTCTTCTGTTGGTATTAGGTGTTGGGAAAAGGGATAGGAGACTAAACAGAAATGCAAGAATTAAAACCTAACTATGGCGATGCACCTGAGTGTAATCCTAATCCTAACTTGAGCATAGTGAGACTATTATATGATTCAATTACATTTAAGAGTAGACAAGTGCATGATCAATGTAAAAGATTGGAATAACAAAAATAGAGGCTCAAAACAGGGAAGTCTTTTACTGAGATACAAGAACTGTCAAAAAAGGCTTAGTGTTCAATATTCTTAATAGAATCCTTCAATCACATAAGAGGAATAGAAGTCACGCACAGTTATGTATAACTTCAGACTCTAGAAAATGAGACAAAAGCAAATAACATTTCCAATCACAACACTATAAAATCTACAACATAGACTACTTTGCAAATGACACAAATAACATCAACAAGGGCATAGTGTTCCATCTTCTTATTGAATCTTTGAGTCATACAAAAGATGTAGAAACACACACAGTCATATAAACCTTTCAACTTAGGAGAATGAAACAAAAGCAAATGATATTATTGGTCAAAACTCTAAAAGTCTAAAACTATGGAAATTCCCCCTCCTTTTTAGATTTTACAATCCCTCTTATATAGCTTCGGATGTCTCCTTTGATCACTGTCCTTCCCACACAATTCCAATCCATCCTTCACTTGTAAGGGACAAAATAGATGGCACATTCATTGCCTTGGATGCATTCTAGTCTTATCAGGAACTACCCTGACTGCGGCATGGCAATCCATGTCTAGTACCTCTCTTCATGCCTAGAATTATTCATTCCATCACCTCTTTGGCCACTCAACTGTCTATTTTGCCTCTGCTATTAGGGGAAAAATAGACGGTGCCTTCAATGCTCATAAGCCTTAAACATTTACCTGATGCATTGTTCTATCTACCAGGAATAACTTTTGCCTATTTTCCCTCCATCTCTGTTGTAGCTAATAGACAGACACGAGGACACTTAGTCAATTTATGAAATTCCTCTCCTTTTGATCTAGAAGGCACCAAAGGATGACACTTGGCTATTTTTTATTTCTCTACATTCTACTCAGGAACACTTCACCTTTGACACCTATCTCAATCTGCTTCCTTGATACTTTGCAATTTTATCAAAACAAAACTCGCTAGATTCCTTGCTTGGGCAACTTTTAAGAAAGGATGGATGCATGTGGCAGTCCTTACTTGTTGATACTCAGTGCTTCCATAGTCCTTTGAATATCATCTGGGTCCCACCACCATATTTATTTGGAAATTAGGCTCATGATGGTTTCTCAGAGGTTGGCACATGGCGACCTCTGCTGCTCCTAGGAAGATACGTGGCATCTTTCACTTCTCCTTCTAAGGGTAGGTGGTGCCTTTCACTTTTTTTGGAGATGGAGTAGAGAGGGACCTGGAAGGTGACACTTGGTAGCATCCATTGCACTTTAGTACTTAAGCAAAAATTAAATGACACCTTTATGTGTTGAATGAAAGCATTGGACCAAAATCTCCTGGATGCTGACACATGGTGGCTTTTACTACTTCAAAAGGTAATTTAGGGCCTCTGTAACTGCCACCTGATGCTTTTTGCTCTCTATGCTACTTGGTCCATTGAAATTCTTTGTCAAAATAGAGAACATGGGTGCCTCTATGATACGCAAATGCTGACAAGTGGTGCATTCTGCTTAACTGCTACTAGGTACATGGCATGATCTGTGGTTCTCTAAAAAGCTACAAAAGGGTCCTCAGAAGTCGCTAATTGGCCAGCTCTGTCCTTGAAAAGTGACACTTGGTAGCTTCCACTTGGATCCAATACTTAGGCCAAAATTGAAATGAAAGGAACAAAAAGGGAAAAAAGAACCGTGCTTTAAGGATGACACTTGGCAGCTTTTGCTGCACTTTGACACTTAGGCAAAATGAACCCGTCCTCTACTCCAAAATTTTGTCATGATGTCTAAGGTGTGCAGGAACCTAAATTGTAGTGCTCAAACCAAAAAATAAATTAAATACAACATAGAGTAGGAAATTACTCTATAGTTATTAGCGACCTCTAGGACTTTTGAGCTTGCTAAAAAAGAACCCGACTCTCACTCGACCAACATTTCAAAATTTGTAGCTTCAAAAGAGCTGTCTAAAAGATAAACCACTCATGGTCAGATAATCCTTGCTTGCTCTGAAATTCATCAAAGGCCAGATCCAAGCTAATGAGATCCTTGTGCAAAAAGGTTTGTAAGACCTGGGTAGTGGCTTTCAACTTGGATTCTATCTAGAAAATAGGAATTAGAGTAGTCTCGACCTCTAGGGCTAAGGAATCATCTTGAAAGCTCTGGAAAACTATCTGATCCCTTTGTTTAGCCAATAGTAATGGTTAAAGTTGATCAGCCATCAAGACCATTTTTGCATCTAAAAATGGGGAAAGGAGGCCTAATTGCACTAGATCTTCAATGTGGTGTCTCATCTCGTTGATGCCTTCCTTCACAACATCAAGACAACTAATAAAATGTTGGCTATAGCATTATGACTGAGTTCTTCATTGATCCATTTCACGGTAGCCATTCTATTAGGGATCCCTATGGCTGCCAATGTTATATCCCTTGAGTTGTAGAGTTTCTCTAGTAATGAATGGGAGTCCATGACTCTCTTGGAGATCATGGCTAGAGTGATCTATACTGGATTATCTACCCTTTCACACAGTAGTTGTGCATTGAGTAAGAAGGCAAAAAATGGCTTGAGCTGAAGAATCTCTAAAGAGATTCTCTCCCACGCTGACTCATAGAGCTCCTTCACCAACTATGTGACTCTGACACCTCTTGGCCTATTGGCTAGCTCAATTTCTAGTTGCACCATCCTCTGCTGCTCTGCTTGGAACTGGGCTTGAAAAGTCGTAGCCTTGTTCTATTCTTCTAATAGCCCTTGCTGTGATTGGGTAACCTACAGTTGGATTCCTTTGACTCTTCCCTGTAATGTTTCATTTTCCCATCTCAGATTTGTAGCTGTGTCTTTTGCAAGTGCAATATCTATCTTCAATGAATCATTTTGGGCTTGAATTGCTCATTGAGTCTAGAGGGAAACAATTTCTTGCAACTATTTCTATAGACTAGTTATTTCATTGTCCTTCTTGTTTATTTGTTTGGCCAAACTATTATAGTTTGCCTTCTCCTGGGCCAAATTGGCCTCCATCTTTTATAGTCTCCTTGATTTCTTCAAATAATCTTCTATGACCACAGAAGTGGATTCGATCAGTAGCTCAACTTTGTCTTGAGGCCTGAATAAGGACATGACAATGGCCACTATGTTCATGGTGTAGTCTTTTGGCTACATTTGCTTGCTCAGCCTAGCAACATTGGGCAAAAAATGGGTCACTGTCAATTGCTATTGGATGGGGTCAATTTGTGACCTCAAATGTGGAATAGCTGGCATTTTATTTTGTTTAATCCTCTTCTTCTACAATCGGGCTTCTCTTGCCTTCCTAGCAACATTAGCTTGCATTTGGAAGGTGGAAGGGGATGCAATATGTTCCCCTACGAAGGGAAATCCTTTTGGTAGGCCGTATTGGAGAGCCATTAGCTAGCTAGGGGTGAGTTTTAGGGGAATCTTTCTAGGAATGGAGGGGGAGAAATGGGGTAATGTGAGGGCCTGAGGTGCTGATGATGGGGTGGTTCATGAAATGGGAATGGCAGTAGTGGTGAGAGGTGTCATCTAACTGGGTGGAGGCACCACACCAGTAGGGTGAGGAATGGATTAAGAGGGAGGAGGGGGAGAAATACCTACCTATGAGGAAGTTGTAGTACCTTGCACTGAGTACTATGATGGCTCCTCTTCCTCCTCTGGGTCTAATTCAAACTGCACCCTCCTCCTTTTTCTAGGTGTCTCCACCTCTGGTTGCATTTGTATTTCTTCTACTTCTATTGGTGTTGGTGGTGGATGTGGAGAACTGGGGACTTCAATTACTCCTGATAGAGAAGCCTGTGGTGGTGAAGATACCACACTTCTTTGTTGTTATGTGGCAGCTGCAGCTTGCTCTGAAGTCTGTAGTTACTGGCTGGGTCCTGCTCCAGCTGCTTGCTCCACCCCAAGTGCTAGAGTTTGGCTTGTGTCTAGGATAGAAATATGGAATGGACACCATTCATCCCAAAGTTCTTCCCACCTTTCATCTGAGTCTAGGCCTTTGAAGGCATGGGTGGTCTGGGAGATTTCTTGCCTATATTTCCAATAGGCTTCAATTTGCTCTATGTCCCAACCTTTGTTTCTCAGTGTCCTTCTCAAACCAGAGGTCATCCTGACCTTGGGATCATAATCCCTCTATTTCTCATAAAAGGTCTCCCATGGCCTATTCATTGGGAGAGGCAGGTCCGTTAACTCAACATAGAGACCATGGGTGTCTTCTGCAGGATTCTTCCTAGTCTCCTAGAAGGGGCAACTTTCATGCACAATCCTGGGTCCAATTCTATTTGTCCTCACTATAGAGGCTATGTAATGTACTGGGTCATAAACCCACTTGTCCTTGACCAATAAGAAGCCCAAGGAGGTTAGCTTTCTCATCAACATGGTCTCAGCTTCTTTGGCTTCTAGGCTTATGTTGCCTACCATCCAAGGGAGATTATACATCCTCCTTTTCTTCTTCCTAGATCCATATTCATTATCAACCACTGACACCTACCTAGTTATTTCTAAGAACGCTAACCAAAGAGTTAAAACCTTTGGTAACAACACTGGTTCCCCATAGAATCCATGAACCCTCATGATCATGTGGTGGGACCCAAAATAGAAATCACATGGAATTGGGAAGCTGACTAGGAGGTTCATAACACTCAGGAATAACCTATTTATCATAGGCTTAGGGATAAGGCAATGAAGAATAGGGGCGATGAACAGTTCCCAAAAATCATATGTGTTGCTAGTTTTTGATAAAATATGTGTCCATGTAGACATAGGGATGGTTCTTTGGGGATAAAATGCTGGGTCATATAGGCTCAAGCTCATAAATTAGGAGAAGAGGTCAGGGTTCTAGTGTAAAATGAGATGGAACAAAAAGGAGGAATACGTGAATATCCCTTTTGACCTAAAATGGGTCAGCTGCTTGACCATCGAGAAGGTGAGGTGTTTAGAGAAGTCGAGATGGTATTCTTGCATCTTATCAACTATTTTCAGCCTGAAGAGGATGGCCATTTTCTCTACATATACCACCACATCATCCTTCATGATGAAGATGAGATCCATCATCGATAGTGCATCTTGTTTGGTGGGTGTGAATAGAGTTCTTAAAGCGGGGAGCATGGGTACCATTGAATCACCATATGTTATTTGCAACTCAAACCTCAGGAACCTAGTCTGAGTATTGACATTTGCCCATGTCCTCTACATCCTATTAATGGTGGGGAAGGTGGAAATATCATTGTATCATAGGGTAAGCATGTCCTTGATAGCTTGTGGGGTAACTTGCAGCATGAATGGGCCTTGCTGAATGGTGTGAGATTGTGGATGGAGCAAGTCTGCACATAATTTGATTATATCTAGGCATGGGTGCACAACTGGGATGACAAACTAAGCTAGTTGTGAGGTCCATATCTTCATCTTGAATGTCTCATATTGCCTTGCCTTGGCTCTTTGCAGGCACCTTTGGTGTGCCCCTTCTCTTAAGTTCTTGCCACTAGCTCTTTGCAGAATCAGGTCCATGATTTTGTCTGTATAGTCCCTTACTTTTGATGGGTCACTAGTTTGGCTGACTCCTAGGGCTTTTGTTCTTAGGTAGCTCTTTGGTGGCTACACAGGAGCTAGCTGCAATGTATGATTTACTTGCCAACAATCTATCAAGATACCCAAGTGCCCCCATTCTTTGCTGTGGAGCTGATGTTCTTACCATTTCTGTATCTCTTGTATGATACCTGGTATATGAGTCTTGTGTAGGATAGAAAATATGCTTGCTGAAACAAATTTCACTAGGTGCTAACAATCGCAATGAGAAAGATATTTTCATAGGAATTCTTGAGAGTTGTAAACTTTAAAATTTGCTAAAGGGGTATTTATGGGCCTATCAAGTCCCAAATAGCATTAATTTTGGGTGACTGTTAGCAAATCATACCCAATCTTCAAGAGATAGTGAGGCAGACACATTATGCAGTGCGATGTACCTTAGATATCTCAAAGATTTGGGGAAGCATTTATTTCCAAAAATTTTAAAGAATTAAAGAATTTCTAAGATGTCGACTCTACGTTTAAAACACTTATTTTTAAAAGAAAAGAGGGAAAGCAAAAAAAAAAAAGCAATGAGGGAATGGAAACTACCTAACTACATTAAACTACATTAATTACAAATCCTTATTTTCCTCCAAGATTAAAAATGAACTTTCCAACAACTTCTTTATGACAAGCCAACTTGTGTTGCCATACCGGTGATTACAACAGATATATCATTGATGAAATGTCCTATGTAGGGACCACACAAATTTTCCCACACTTGAACGAGTCTGAGCAAAATGTGTATTTGACATCTACGAACTCTTCTTGTCCTTGAATACCTGTCGAATGCGGGTTATTCATGCTATCGGGTGTCATCAAGAAATCATTGGCTATTGGTTCTTCACTCTGTGCCTTTTTATACCCATTCTCTTTTGGCTTGTTTCCTTCAGATTCCAGCTTTATTTAATCATCATGCTCTGTGATGACTTCATCCTTTTGAAAGGATGAATTTGAAAGATGGCCTTCCTTCTACATACTCATTTGAGCCTCAATTCTATCTTCTCCACATTTGGCCAATTCATAGCCTTTTTGTAAGATAGTGTCATCTATCTCAATGACTTGGTCAAGGGAGTATGCACGTTCCTCTGTATCTTCTTGCAAAGTGAGGAAAAAGTCAAAAATGATCTCTTCCTCATCTAAAGTTAAGGAAAAAGCTTGCAGCTTATCCTCTTGCTCATCAAAAGGGAAATCTATGGCAATTTCCTCCTCATCTATTCTTATGGAATCCTCTTGACTCGTCATGAATTGAGTATACTCTTCTGCATACTCAATTGCTTCTTTCAAAATAAATTCTTCTTCAAAAGGGGACAAAGAAGAAGGCTATGATAAAAAACAAGAAGCTTCTTGAGGAAGAGTGGAAGGGACTTGAGGGGAAAGTGAGTGATTGAGGTTCTCTTCCCTTGATGCTATCATAGGTTCTACATTATTGGGGAAGTGTCCTTGACAGGTTTGACCTTGCTCATGAATAGGGATGGCATATATTTGATATCGGGTTTATGGTGGTGGATATGAAGTTTGGTAGACTTGGTAAGGCTGGTTCTCATGAACACTTAGCCTCTCTTCTAGAAATGTAATCAATCCACACACATCCAACATCTCATATGTAAGCTCTTGCCAATTTTCCCTTTCAATGGGATCCCACTCACTTTTTATCAGGTATATTTCTTCCCTCACTTGATGGATGATATGACAAGGAATCTCTTGGCCATATCCCCTTCTACTATCTTGCTCTAACACATATTTTTTAAATCCTAGGAATGCTTTTTTGAAGGTGAAAATAAGGTCAAGTTGAGCATAATATGTGGCATATTGGAGAGACTGGTCATAAGATTGGTATAACTCATAACCTTCTGCATCCTTGTTACTTGACATGATTCGAGGAGAAGCTTGGTCTTGATTAAATATATAAGGAGAATAAGACTCATAGCTATGAGTTTCAGAGTTATACATACCAAAAGGGATTTCTTGATGATACTGCTTAATCGACTGATGACTCAGAGTCATTGTTGGTGTTGATGAAAACCTCCAAAGGCTAATTGGTTGAAGAATACACCAAAATTTCTTCAAATCCTTGAAAGACGGTCCCACTGGGCATGCTAGAAACTGTTGATGGCATAAAATTGTGCTAGATCTTAACCAATCAACAATGGGAAGTTTCAAGCTGTGGGACAATACGGCTTGAAACAACCTCTATATTTTAGAGAAGTTGGTCTCTTTTATTGGTATAAGGTGTTGGGAAAATGGATAGGAGACTAAAAAAAAATGCAAAAAGCAAGAATTAAAACCTAACTATGGTGATGCGCCTGAGTGTAATCCTAATCTTAACCTGAGCATAGTGAGACTATTATATGATTTGATTACATTTAAGAGTAGACAAGTGCATGATTAATGTAAAAGATTGGAATAACAAAAATAGAGGCTCAAAATAGGGAACTCTTTTTCTAAGATACAAGAATTGTCAACAAAGGCATAGTGTTCAATCTTCTTAATAAAATTCTTCAATCACATAAGAGGCGCAAAAGTCATGCACAGTTATGTATAACTTTAGACTCCAAAAAATGAGACAAAATCAAATAACATTTCCAATCACAACACTAGAAAATCTACAACATAGACTACTTTGCAAATGACATAGATAACATCAACAAGGGCATAGTGTTCCATCTTCTTATTGAATATTCGAGTCATACAAAAGATGCAGAAACACACACAGTCATATAAACCTTTCAACTCAGGAGAATGAAACAAAAGCAAATGATATTATTGGTCAAAACTCTAAAAGTCTAAAACTATGGAAATTCCCCCTCTTTTTTATATTTTACAATCCCTCTTATATAGCTTTGGATGTCTCCTTTGATCACTTTCCTTCCCACACAATTCCACTCCATCCTTCACTTGTAAGGGACAAAATAGATGGCACATTCATTGCCTTGGATGCATTCTGGTCTTATCAGGAACTACCCTAACTTCAGCATGGCAATCCATGTCTAGTACCTCTCTTCATGCCTAGAATTCTTCATTCCATCACTTCTTTAGCCACTCAATTGTCTATTCTACCTCTGTTGTTAAGGGACAAACAGACAGCACCTTCAATGCTCGTAAGCCCCAAAAATCTACCCAATGCACTGTTCTATCTACCAAGAATAACTTCCACCTATTTTCCCTCCATCTCTATTGTAGCTAATAGATGGACATGAGGACACTTAGTCAATTTATGAAATTCCTCTCCTTTTGATCTAGAAGGCACTAGAGGATGACACTTGGCCATTTCTACTTTCTCTACATTTTACTCAGGAATGCTCCACCTTTGACACTTGTCACAATCAGCTTCCTCGATACTTTTTATTTTTATCAAAACAAAACTCAGTGCATTCCTTGCTCAGGCAACCTTTAAGAAAGAATGGATGCACATAGTAGTCTTTACTTGTTGAAACTCAGCACTTCCATATTCCTTTGGAATATCATTCGAGTCCCACCACCATCTTAATTTGGAAATTAGGGTCATGATGGTTTCTTAGAGGTTGGCACGTGGAAACCTTTTTTACTCTTGGGAAGATACATGGCATCTTCTGCTTCTCCTTTTAGAGGTAGGTGGTGTCTTCTACTTTTTCTAGAGATGGAGTAGAGAGGGACCCAGAAGGTGACACTTGGCAGCATTTGCTGGACTTTAGTACTTAAGAAAAAATGAAATGACGCCTTTATGTGTTGAATGAAAGCATTGGACCAAAATCTCCTAGATGTTGACACATGGTGGCTTCCACTGCTTCTTCAAAAGGTAATTTAGGGCCTCTACAACTGGCACCTGGTGCTTTATGTTCTCTATACTGCTTGGTTTGCTAAAAGTCTTTGTCAAAATAGAAAACATGGGTGCCTCTATGATATGTGGATGCTAACACATGGTGCATTCTACTTAATTGCTACTGGGTACGTGGAACGATCCATGGTTCTCTAGAAAGCTACAAAAGGGTCCTCAAAAGTTGCCAGCTGCTGCCTCTATCCTCAGAAAGTGACACTTGGCAGCTTCCACTTGAATCCAATACTTAGGCCAAAATTGAAATGAAAGGAACAAAAGGGCAAAAAGGAACCATGCTCTAAGGATGACACTTGGCAGCTTCCACTACACTTCAACACTTAGGCAAAATGAACCCGTCCTCTACTCCAAAAGTTTGCCACGATGTCCAAGGTGCGCAGGAACCAAAATTGCAATGCTCGAACCAAAAAATAAATTAAATACGACGTAGAGTAGGAAATTACTCTATAAGAGTTAAGATGCAAAATATAGATTTTTGGAGGTTTCCACCACATTTTAGACTTAGCCTATTTTAGGACTTTAGGATTTTAGACTCAGCCTATTTTAGGGTTTCAAGATATGGTGCCAATTTTTAGCATCTACATTTGCCCCTTTTTGTTCAGCAGTTTATAGAGACTAGCCATGAGATAAAAACTAAGATGGGTATAATGCCCCAGGTATACGTGAGAGGTATTCCCCCTCAAATTGGGAGATGATGTGGGATGATGAGATAATGATGGGTTTGAAAAATATAGTGGATGGATGGATAGGATGAGGATCTAAAGGATAAAATGAAGGAAAATGATGCAGCTATTCAAGTGAGAAACTTGGTTGCATTTACAAGGAGAGGGTAATTATACATAGAAATGCCCCAATGCAAAAATAGATTACCACCAATATGAACAAGTGGGTTTAAACAAAGGCTACCAAGGAGACAAATAACTAGAAGGTCTAACTAAAGTATTAATTGTGATAATAGTCAGGAAACTGCCTATAGATGTATTGTCTTAAGGTGAAATACACTCTTTAGGATATACAAAGGTGAGATGTGCCCAATAGAGAGTGAGCCATGATAAGTTGAAGGACCAATAGGGGTCATCTTCCACTAACCTAGGATGTTGGGTGTAAAGTATCATAATTTTAGTGGGTGTAATTTGCTTGTCTTTGGGTACAAGGCTATAAACACATGAAAGATTGCAAGTAAATTCAAGACAAGGGATGAAGGTTGATCAATAAGGATTAATGTAATTTATTGCCATGGTTATAAATAGTATGGTCCAAATATCATTTATTTATTAGCTAAATATCAATCAAAGCCTCTAAATGTGAATTTGGATGGTTTGTGCTAGATGGGTGGATAGAGATGTGATTGATGAAAAAGAGTGCCAATACTACAAGCTTAGAAATGAAGTACATGAGCTCTTTATTGTCTTAGATCATGGTGAGGCATGAGTTCCTTTGTGATCTATGTATTCTAAAAACCTTGTCTAATGTTAATAAACACCTTAGTGATCATCAATCAACCAATCTAAGGCTTTCTTAAGATAGGAAATGATATGGGATGATGCTAATATTAGTAGATATGGATATGAAATTAGGACCATGATATCTCCCTAGGTTGGAGGCTAAGTATTTGTGTACTAGTGATGATAGGACCAACTTGGATCAACCCATGTTTGATTTTGTATAGAATAATTAATGTGGTAAGTCTACTAGATTTTGGAAAGTTGATTAATGCAGGAAGCTTTCTTAGGATATTATTTGACTTTTGCTTTTGGATTTTTTATGGGCATACTTGAAAACTTTTAATTGAGATAGAAAAGTTGATCAATACAGGAAGCCTTTTTTATTTATAACTTTGAATAGCCATCCTTCAAGGGAGTGGTCTATGTTTTTAAGATATATTTTTGAGTTTTATGAACAACTATCCTTCAAGGGAGAAGTATGGTTTTTTGAATTTTGGATAGCCATCCTTCAAGGGAGTGGTCTATGCTTTATGCCCTTTTGATTTAATTTTATCATAGATTATATTTTTTGTCATGGGTTGACTTGAATTGGCCTAGGTCACATTATTAAAGATAAAGATTTGACATAAGGTAATAATGTGATGTTAAATGTTGTAGTGATATGGATAATAATGATTTGGGGCTCCTTCCTATATATAGGTAGAGCATGTATACTAAAATAAAATTATGATCAAAGCCAAGGTGCCCATATTTAAGATCATGAAGATAGTGTTATCAGAAGACCACATGATTCTATATAATTATAGGGTATATGTGGGGATTATGATAGATATAAGCAATGGGAATAGCTGAGTTTATTTATGGATCACCAAAGATATTAACAATGACAAGGTTGTAGATGAAAAAAACTAAGAGACTCATGCTTTTATCTTGCCTTCCAAGGAACTCAAGCAATATGCTCCAGAACCATGATATATGGGCTAAGCTAATTAGGAGTGAATATTCCTTGACTTCTCTTTTCCATATTAGTGGAATTTTAGTTTTCTTAATTAAGAGAGATAGAAATAATGTCATTATTTTTGGAATGGGTGTTAGATTGTGGTGATGGGATATTTGATTCAGGATATGCATGGTGTTGATTGGGATATTCATACATAAGGGTGTCAAGAAAGGTGTTGAGTGATAATAAACATTATTCCCCCAGTGAAAATTTCTGAAATTGGGAGCCAAAGGATTCATTATCATGGATATGAGGTAAAGGGATTGCTGGACTGAAAGAGGTTTCTCCTATCTTTGGGATGAGAACATCGTTAGGATGATAGATAGGTTTGTAAATTTTAGATAGAGGTGGGTCTTTTGGGATAGTGTGTATTTTATTTTCCTAGTTAAGGATGGGATCAAGATCACATTCTTCATTTAAGAGGTCAACATCCCATAAAAGATTCTATATTATGGATTTAAATGCTTTATAATTTTTAGGATTGTGTCCAGGAGTCCTATAATAAGCACACATCTTATCTTTCATATACCATGAAGGTCTTTGAGTGTGTGGGTTGAATGGTCTAATAGGTAATAATGAAACGAGGGATGCCTATAAAATTTGGTTGAAAATGGTGGCATATGATCATCTCATTGATTATTGTTATAATTTATCAACCTTTTATGATATAGACTTTTGATCTAATTTAGTTTTAGCATTTATTATCTAGATAGGATTAGTAGGATGCATTTTTTTATATAGTCATGTCTTTAGTTAGAATTTTTAAGTGATTAGAGATGGAGGGTTTGGTTCATAGTTTTGGTGTTGAAGGGATAGGAAGATACTTTTGGGTGGATCCTTTAGATGATGACTCAATGATCATGATAGGTAGTGTAGATGAAAGATGAGGTCCTACAATGGATTAACCTATTTTGGATTAGGGGTGCTATTGATTTTCCCTTTTCAGTGCTAGTAGATATGATAGGGATATTATTGTTACTTGGTTCAACACTTTTGCCTTTGGCTAGAGAAGGAAGCTCTAATCTTATTAGTGGATGTTGGAGGGCTTTTCCTTTTAAGACATTTAGGCATTTATTTGGATTGATTGGATTTGTCATTTTATCTTCATTCTTTATAGTAGGGTTAAAAATATTTTTAGGAGATTCCTCCTTTGGGAGATCCCATGTAATGAGATCAGGGAGGTTGGAATGGATGATAGGGGTGATTTGGATTGGCTCATGTTGTTGTGTTTCTAGGATATCTCCTAGAGGGAGGTTTGGTATTTTAGAGTATGAGTTGGGAGATGTATTAAATTTTTATTGTATAATTTGGTCATGGATAGTAATAATCACATGACCCCCTTGGTTTTGGGATTATTTAGTGTGTGTTTATATAGTTTGATGTGGATGGGTAATTGGGAGATGGATATTAGATAGTATCAAGGGATTGATTAGGGGGAGCATTTATATTATCCAAATGGAAGTCCCCCTTGTCAATTAGGTTTTGTACCAACCATTTAAATGATTGACATCATTCTATGTCATGTCTTATTACCCTATGATAAACACAAAACTAATCCTCTTTATACCGAGTGGGTTTAGGACCCATATCATTGATTGGTTTAATCGAATGGAGCTCAAAAATGGTTTCTTGTAGGAATTTATCCAACACAAAAGTATAAGGCTATCTTAAAGGGGTATATTTTCTATGGGGAAATGAGTAATGACCATAGGTGGCTATGTTTGAGAAGTGGATGGTCCTAATTGATTGGGTGTTAGAGGGGGAGAAGTTTTTAGAATAATAGAATTTACTAGCCCTTTTGGTTTAGGATTATTGTTATTGATTTTTTATGGGTTAGGTTTGAAGTTTTTATTGCATAAATTAACTTCTTACCCTTCAATGCCATGAATCTTGAGTTTACACACCATGGTAAAGGATTCATCAAAATTATTAAAGGTTTGAACTTGTAACATGGATGAGATATGTTTTGCAAAAGAGTGTGAAAACAATTCGATTAATTCAAGTTGTGGTAAGGAAAAGGTTAACTAGTTGATTAGGCTATGCCAATGAGCTATGAAGCTAGTAATGGATTCATCTTCAAAATTTTTGACACCATACAAGTTAGTGAGGGTGATTTTCCTATAAATGTTTATGGAGAAGTGTTCTAGGAAGACTTGAGCTAAGTGTTTGAAGGAAAATAATGAGTGTTGGGGGATGGAGTTGTACCAATCCAAAGCTAATCCAACTAATGATATGGGAAAAGTCCTGAGTAGGAGAGAATCATCATGGGATATAAGGTAAAAGGCATGCCTAAATTCCCTAAGGTGCTGTTGTGGATCCTCTTTACTTAGGAATTTAGCAAATTTAGGTAATTGCCATTGTGAAGGGTAAGGTCTCATGGGTACAAATTGATAAATGGGCTCATTACAAATTTGCTCATAGGAGAGAACATTATTAGGCCTTGAGGTTGAGGCTTCTAGATGGGACATCATATTCATAAGGATGTTTATGAGGTATATTTGGGTGGTATATTGAAGTACACCCCCTAGGTATTATTTTTGAAGGGGTAGTGATGTGGTAAATGGTTATGACTAGGGATAACCAATGGTTGTGGTGTTAAATGGTGGGGTTAAAGTAACATATGGAGGATATGTACTATTGATATGATAGGTTAGATGATGATATGTATTGATATTGGGGAGGTATTTGAAATGATTGTGATGGAGATGTTAATTATTAGGATGATAAAGGAGTAGCCAAAGTTAGCTGTAATGAGACATTTTGTTGAGGAGGTGGTAGGAGTTATGGTTGTGAAGCCATGGTAGGTTGAGGTAGGATATTTTTTTGAGATGGTTAGACTAATGGTGGTGGATTAATACCACCATGGGTTTGTATACGTAGGAGAGATTCTAAGATAAAAACCAGGCTTTGGGGGGATGTAAGGGTAATTACAGGTTGGGTTATCATGGTACTTAGGACTATAGGAGTAGTAGTGGATGTGTTGAAGGGTGTTTTTTGGGATGGGTTTAGCCTTAATAGCGATGTATCCACATTGGTGGATTGAAAAGGGTCTAATACATGGGGTGGTGATGATGGTGTTATGAATACATTCACCAAATGTGAACTCCCATTTGTTTTACCTTGTGACACACAAAACCTACAAGGGGCTTCAAGAAGGGAAATTGGTGTGTTCCATAAGGTGAGATAATGGTTAAGGGCCAACAGGTTATTATCCAAAATGAAAATAAACTCTGGATTCCCTTGAGTATAATATAATAGAATATGAGGTAATCCAAAGGATTCAAGGGAAGAGGATGGAATTGGAGTAGTCTCCATAGATGAGGAATTTGAGCTATTTTTTATGACTTTTGTCACATTTTAACCATGAGGTGGAAAAAGAACAAAAAGCAAATAAGATTTTTTTTAACTCTCTTTAAGGTTTGAATGAAATATGCACAAAGTAAGTCATTCCAAAAAGTTTTTATCTTTTTTAACTTTAAGATGTGAAAAAAATAAAGAAAAAGGATAATGAGGGACCTAAGAAATGGTAATTTAAGGATGGTTTTAGGTATTTTGTTTTATTTCTCAAAGGAAATATATATTGGTATTAGTATGTGACTTGGTACTTGGGGCTTGCTCTACTCACATCATAATCCCACAACCAGTGTGGGTGCTTAGCCAAGATATACTGATAGTCTAGAGATTATGCTTAGCAAAATAACTGATCTGGTCCTCCCCTTGGTGGTGAAATCCAAGTGGGATCATCAAGAAGAAGGTTGTCATGAGGTGATGAAATCCCCATCGATTTCCTTATGTCAAGTGTTTATGTGTGTTAATTTATGTTGTGATTTGGTTTGTGTGTGGATAAAGTGATGACTATGATAGATTGTTTACTAGATTATTCTATGTGAAAGAACCTAAGAAAGAAAGATGGATGCAATGTATTTTAACCTCAAAATAAAAAAATGCAAATTTTAGATTTTCTTTGTATGAATGCATCAAAAAAGAAAGGGAAAGAGACTAAAATTCAAATTTTGAATTTTAAAAAATAAAAATGAGACCTTAAGGGTCCCACTGGGTATGCCAAAATGTTTTAGTATTTTTTTTTTGCTTTTTCAATGTGGTCTAATTATCTAATAAAAATAAAGTAAAAGTAGGGTTTTAAAGATTTCCTAGAGATGAAGGTTGATTGCACACCATTGATCAAGATTTGTGGGAACTCCTCTTTAGCTGAGGATGAATGACCTGAAAATGACAAGTAAACACTTGGAAAAAATGGATTAGTAAGAATATGAGTGGGCTACCCGATTATAAAGCAATCCCAAGAAGCGTAATGCTTGCTCGAGTGGATGTCAGCCCACTATTTTCAATTAAGATGAATAAAATGCTAAAAACTATGAAGATAAATGATTGAAAGATATAAATAATGTGAAATATAATTTGATAAAGATAAATGATTATGGATTATTGAAGGTAATAGATAAGATATACAAGATAATAGATGCAGGTATAAACAATACAAAATATAACTTAATAAAGATTTGATAAATGTAGATTATCTATGATTGAAAGATAAGACAAATGGATTATTCAAGGACAAGATGTATTAATGCTTTGCCAATTTTTAGTAATGAATATCAATAAATTAGGAGATAGATTTAGAAAATAAAATGCAGATTAGGTAGGCTTTAAGGACTATGAATTATACCAAAAATAGAATTTAGGTTTATTTTTTTGTTTTAGTAGGGATCAATGTCAATCTTGTATGATCGATGTCAATTCAAGTGAATTGATGTCGATTTTGTGTCAACAACTAATACTCAATAATGAAGGATGGAAAAATTTGATAAAATAATTAAAATAGATAGTAGATAATAAAATAGAGATGTTAAAGGACTAGTAAATTGTAATTTAAGCCAAAACTAAGCAATACAAAATGTAAAATTGGCCTTTAATGAATGAGGTGAATGTAGATAATGTGTGTTGCAAACAATGGCATTGAACTTTCAAAATGGCTTGCTATCATATAGATAGGGGTCTAGTAGGGTATGTATGCAGTCTTGGAAATAATTCAATAGCATTTTGGTGTCCAAAAATTGTAATCTTGAGCCATGGAGGCTCACTATATATATATATGGATCGACATCGATCTAGGAAAATCGACATTGATCATGAAGGATCGACATAGATCATGGATAATCAACATTGATTAGCCTAATTTGGTCAAAAGTTGGCTTGGGTTGTTTCAAACCACATGCCAAAGTAAGTTAATGTAAAACTAAGTTGTTTGCATAGGTTTTTGATGAGGGTAATTTGTTGGAAGGGTTTTTGGGAGGTTGGATGAGTGTTGTTTTTATTTGATTTTTATGGATTTTGGTTAGGGATGGTAAATATTAATTAATAAGATTAATTACCATGGGTAAATAGGGGGTATATACATAGTATAAGTTGACATTTAATTATGGATATTTAGTTTCTTATACTTTAAGTTATATTTTATGTATATAATTTTAGGGTGTTTGAGAATGGTTTTAGACCTCTAGGAATTAACATGCAAAATTTTAATTTTTGGATGTTTCCACCACATTTTAGACTTAGCCTATTTCAAGAATTTAGGATTTTAGACTCAGCCTATTTTAGGGTTTCAAGCTATGGTGCATATTTATAATGCCTACACTTGGAACATATTATACACTTAGGAGAGGTCATATCCATGATCCTTGATTGTATAGAGGATATATGGACACCTCCATAAAATGTAAATTTGCAAGGTTTTAAGTGTAAAATGGGATACAAGACCTAGTTAATGGTTATAAACTATGGGAAATATGAGTTTGAGACTTATTATACTCCTCTAAAATTGGTATTATTCATGTATCTACCTGTAAGTGTCTCTCATAACTTCTCCTAATCATCTAATATGTGGGGCTAGTCTAAATGGCCTATTAGTGCAAGGTAGATGAGTTTATAGATTAAATATGATTGAAGCATTTAAATTATAATATAGAGAGTTAATAAAAGATTACTCTAATTCTTCTAAGATGATTTGAGAGTTTGGTTTAGCTATTATAGTCATTTGAATAGTGAATATTTAGAAAGTTGAGGAACTTGTAGGTGAGGCCTACTTAATCAACAAGTAAAAGTTCATAGTTGGTGTATAATGGCACTATGCAATTAATGAGCCACCTTGGGACATTTTAACTATCCATTAAGGTGAGAAAACTCTATGTTGAAGACCATTTTGAAGGAATGGAGATAGTGTTAAATCCAAGTTAGCATGCACATTGAAGAGGATACTACTCAATGCCTCTTTAGGCCTAATCACACCCCATTTGAAATTTATAACTATCATTGAATGGAATAATGAGATATTTTGGGCATGTTCATGTTCATTGTTTGAATGTTCATGTGCATTGTGATAGTTGATTTGTAGAATATATGAGTTACATTATATTTTTTAGGTCCTTTCATGAATATAATGTCCTTTTGTTAGTATATGTAGGTTGTGTGAAGTGTTGATAGGTAGATTTATTCTTGATGTATTGATGATCTAATAATGTCTTGTGCAGATCTAGGTTATTAGCCTTCAAGTTTGGAGAACTTCCACTTGACCTTCACATGAAATATTCATCCTAAGACTTTGTTGAGAGGTTTGATTAATTATTAGTTTCATTAGATTAATAAGTGTTTGTAAGGGATAAATCAAAAGAGGATAGTCAAGTATTGGTACATCACCACTATTTATGTAGGTTTCTTTCTAAGTTTCATATTTATGCATTTTCATCCCAATATAAGTAGGTCTTAGAGAGAGATTAAGTGATAAATTAAGGGATCTATCCCCATACGCTAGAGGTTTGACCTAGATTATAGGTAGCCCACAACCTATAGGTCAATCCCATGTTATTCCAAGTTTGAGGAGGGTTTGAACAATATTTTTCAAGAGGGTTCAACTTGGATAGCTAACAGTTCTGACACACCTAGTGGGACTAGCCTTCAAGTGATATTGAGACATGCTTTGACAACCTTGGAGGATGTTTGAAGGATCAATACATTCAGTGGTAGATATGCAGGTAGTTTCATGTAAAAGGTGTCTATTAGATCTTGTTCAAAAGGTAATATTATTTAAGTTATTGAACTATCATTAGATATTAAAAGAAGAAAGAGGTTCCCTAGGTTTAATCCTAATCCTACACCTCCCAATTCACCTAATTCTTCCCAAATAATTTTGTTTTAAGTCCTTTAATCCTAATGGCTAGGCCTAAGATGTAATATTTTATACCTTTTAATGGTGGCATTCCTTTGAACCTTAACTAGTTTGTTGATATCCTAGCTACTACCCTTAAAAGTCTTCCCTAAATTTATAGGATAACACTCTACCACCCATGTAGAACACATAGTATACATATCCAATTTGTGTTCAATACACAACATAACCCAAGAGAATGTGGCCATGATATTTTTGGCAACCTCTTTGAGGGGTAAATCACTTTAGTGGTATAGGGGTCTTACACCTGCCTCTATAAACACATGGGATGAGTTTGGTGAGAATTTATATAAAACTTTTGAGGATAGGAGTGACCATGTCTCCTTAGTAGAATAGCTTACCTCAATCAAGATATTCTCTCATGAATCCATGTTAGATTTTAATTATAGGTTTCAAAAAACTTGGGATAGGATTCCTATCATTATCAAGCCCACCCCAAACTATGCCTTCTTATATTACCTAAGGTCCTTAAAATCTGATGTAGTTGTGATGAGATAGTCAATAAGGGGGAATACATTTCAAAAATCATATGAGATAGCTATAAGAGAAAAACAATGCTTAATCCAAGTAGGGTAACTTACTCTTAGGCCTATCATGCCCTTATTTCTATAAATTCAGCCCCATATTCCCACCATTGCTCTATTTCCAACCCTAAACAATTAGGACCAATCAAATGGCATACAAGTAGATAGACTAGATAAGATATAGGAAAGGTTCACTTTAAGAGGATCTGATGAAAACCCCCTAGGTGTGTTTAGGTAAATCATAGTCACTCCCTTGGTGAATCAAAGCATGCAAAGTAGGTTGAAAATTGCCATCTATTTTTCATGACAAATAGTTTGATGTCAGGTGGTATTACACTATTGTATGACATTATGTTGCTTCCTGACATCACACTATTATGAAACACTATGTTGTCACCAAATATTGTGTTATTATGCAACATTTTACTATCACACAACATTACACTATCACATGACATTATGCTATTGTGTGACAATATGGTGTCATGTGACATTATGTTGTCACATGACATTATTTTGTTGTATGACATTTTATTTTTGTAAAACATTACATTATCATGAAGCATTGTGTTAGCATATGACAATATGGTGTCATATAACAACATGGTATCACATGATAACATAGTGTTGTGTGACACCAAGGTGTCATATGATAGTATGGTGTGGCATGACACTATGTTATCACATAAAAACATGGTATTGCATGACAACATGGTGTCACATGACAATATTCTCTCACATGATAACTTGGTACTATACAATAGTATGTTACCATGTAGAATTATGCTACCAAATGACACTATGTTATCACATGACACCATATTCTCATCTGACACTATGTTGTTACATGATAGTGTAATGCCATGCAACATGATACTACCACATGATATTGCATTATCACATGATAACATAGTGTCATGTAACAAGATGTTGTTACTTCCTAATGTTCACCTGCCACTCAGTGCCTTTTACTAGTTACCAGTCATGGGAACCATATGCCCCAGTTACCCTCCTTGCCTATAAATAACTCTATAGTAACCTATTTTCACACTTTTCTTATAATTTTTTCTCATCCAACCAACCTACCAACTATCAATCATCCCTATGGTATACATATTTCCAGATCACCTACAGGGACCTACTTCTAGGCTCTAGCTCAAAAAATTTAGGTTTCCATAGCTTATGCATCTAAAAAAACTCAAAGTCCATTAGAGAGGATAAATAAGTATGTTTTCAAAAGCTTATTATGTCTAGATTTTCTCTATATGTTGGAATATATAGAGTCATGTGTTGGATGGGTTGATCAGTGCCAGCTCAAAGGCTTGGTATAGATGCCATAATATGATTTGGTTATCAACAATAATCTACTGTGATCTCTACTTGGTAGTTATAACTATAGTGAGATTTGATTCCATGTTTGGTTTAACCATAGAACCATATACTTTGAGACATCTCCATTAGACATCCAAAATTTAATAAGTATTCTACATTGCAATGCAAGTCCTGTTAACACTAAGGTCATCTTATCTGACGATAATAAAAATTTCTTGGAATAGATTTATAAAGTGTCCATTGACCCATCTAGTAAGTGCTATTACTCCATTGCATGTTTTATTTTTATATAATTGAATCATTTATTATAAATAGTTTGGTATTGTGGATCTAGGAATTTGACTCAGGAGAGGATGGTTAGTATCGTGTTAGTTTCAAAATGAAAACAAAATGAAAGAAACACACTAACTATCATAACATCTCTAGGCCTAGACACTAAGGAGATATTATTTAATAAACATGAATAAAACACACAACTAAAATGCAAAATAAATCCTCTTTTACCTTCCTTGGATGCTCCAAAATTCTTGTTGTAGTGGCTTGCTCGGTTTGTGCTCATGAAGTCCTCATCAATTGAAGCTTGGCTACCTCCATCTCTCCTTGGCACCTTTGGTTTGTGGCTTGGCTTTGCTTGGAATCAATTTGGCATGGTAGAACTAGTTTCTTGAAGCTTTTGTAACCATTTTTGGATTATAACTTTGCATAATCAAGACTTAAAATTCATGTGGTGAGGCCTTATATTTATAGATTTTTAAGAATATCTAGAATCAACCTAAACTGTCCATCTCAAGATTGAGATGTGTGGTTGAGGATTAATTCAATTTTTAGAATTAAGTTTATATTTATCCTTAGCATGAAATTAGAAGAAAGGGCAATTAAGAGGCATGGAGGGCATGAATCCTAATATTTGTGGCATTTATGGCCTAGGGATGTCTTCCCAAGAAATGAGGTTACCTGATGATACATATATTCAATATTCATTTCCAAAAAAAATTATTCAACAAGTTTCCATAAAATTCTTAATTATGCCGTGACTTAGATTAATTAGCTCTTAAACATGTTTAAGCACTTTGTGCACAAATTACACAAATTGATTAGAATGTCTTGTTATTGGTCCAAAATTTGACTGGATTGGAATTGGAAGGCAATGTTAGATGTGTTTGATCCATTATCCCACTTAGGATGTTACTAACAAAAAATAATGAAGGCACGTGTCTTGTGTAATAGATTTGATAGAAAAGAGCAATCCAAAGCACCCAAGTGCAAAATTGGCATTTTAACTCAAAATGATCTGATCAAAGTTAGCTAGCCCACAAATTTCATTTCCCTATTTAGAGATACCCTAGCCAAAATTTTTACTTGAATATGTTAGTTTCAAATCATTATTTTGTTTTAGTGTTTTTAAGCCAAATTGTGTATTTTAGGTGGAAATTGGCCAAAAGCCTACTTGGAGGTCATTGGTGGCCATTTTTAGGTGTCTATAGTTTGCCCATATTTGGGAAGGCATTATAAGCTATAAAAATAGTAACATCTTCTCAAAGAATGAAAAGGTCATGTATGCCTATAACCAGAATGATGATAAAGTAACTATATGATGCCCCCTTGAGGGAATGGTTGGCATAAGTAGGTTGACAAATGGCCTCTCGAAAAGAAAGAAGTGAAATGAGGGGACCAAAGAAAGGAAAGATGATGGGGTGAAATCACAATGATATTGAAAAAGTATTCAAAACCATTGAAAATATAAGTGGGAGGGTGTACAATAGTTTGTCCAAAGGTAGTTTTAAGCATTATACACCGATAGTGGCAATGTTGTATGATAACATAATGATTTAAGGGGGTTATAATCATTGAGAAGATGGAGCTACCCTAGTTAGGATAGACAGATAAGATAATAGCATGCCCCTATATAGGCAGAACAAGTAAAGTGGTGACAACATAATGATTTTCCCAAAGGTAGTTATAATCATTGAGAAATGTAGGTGGGATGGTGTATAATGATTTGCCCAAAGGTAGTTATAATCATTAGACCCTGATTATGGAAAACATGATCAAATGGGCTGAGGATGATGATAAACTAACATAGAGGGTAATGATGAATTGGAACAACCTACTAGTAAGGAGATGCTCATCCGGACTAATAAAGGTTGAAATTCTTTTGTGGGTAATTAGTCTATTTGGAATATGATTGGGATTAAATCAGGATGTTAGTGCCAAAGAGATGCCACCATTAATTAATAGACTTATTGAAGCTAAGGATTGTTATAGCATGTGTTGGTAGGCATCCTAGTATAACATCATGAAAACTAAGCCAAAATATGCATGAGGGCTGACTCCTATAATCCAGTACTCAATAGAAAATAATGCACCAATGATATAAACCATGATGATAATGTAAACATATGAATATGGATGGTTTCAAGTATAAGTGTGGACAAGGAATCACATAATGAACACACATAAATTGAATCAAGGAAACAATGCTGAAAGTAAACAAATAGGCACACAAATAAAAAACAAAGAAACAAATAGAGAAACACTCAAAAGAAACCATATGAATAGTGCCCCTAGAAAATACATGACAACTTTAACAAATGAACAAAATAGGGAAAATGAAAGAAAAGGAAGGGGTATCTAACATGTCTCCATATGCACTAGGCAAGTGTATGTTGCCTACATAGTTCCATAGATGTAATATCTAATAAAAAAAACACTAGGCCAAATGTGGTTCTCCCAGGGAATGGGAAGAATGTGATAGCTAATGAAAACAAACAACATGGATGTGATAGAAGAATAGGAATGGTCTTGAAAAATGGCAAGTGCATGAGAGAAAAGGCCAAAAAGGATGGGGAAACTAAGTGATAAGTGATTAGCTTGTGACTGAGTAAGGGTTCCCATAATCCTTAAGGCAAAGAAGTGGTCAATATTTTTGTTCTTTTCTAATGATTTTCCAAATGTTTTTGGAATTATTTAGAGTACCTCAACTCAATCAAAAATAATGAGACACTAAATTTTTCAATCTCATAAAATGGAGAGAGCATTTAAATGAAGGTTACTCACAAAATGGCGAGAGCGTTCAAACTTAGGTTGCTCACAAAATGGTGAGAGTGTGGCTTAGGGTACTCATAAAATAGTGAGAGCATGGCTTAGGGTGACTGAGATGATGTCAAAAGGTATCAAATGCTACCTATATAATCCTAGAGTAGGACCTCGAGTCACTATAGTTCTGCCCTACAATAGAGAAATTTGACTAGTGTAATAGTCAATTCAAACAAAATAGGCATAGTTGGTAAAAAGGCATAGTATGAGATAAGAAGTGGAAAGTGGGTATGTTAAGGCTTAATGTTTCCCCTAGTTTGCCCATAGGTGGTTATAACTAAGACACAATGGCATAGATCAATGGTACTAATTTTCCCAAAGGCGGTTATAATTAGTAGCAAGATCAGTGGTAAGAAAGGAATAAACAAATGAAGGTTGTAACTACCAAGACTTCTATGACACTATTCCAAAATATGATCTCTATTTAAAGTACTTGAACCAACTAAAAAAACTAATTAGGTACCTTGATTTTATAATCAATGGCAAAAATTAAGGTCAAAAGGGCTAGGCTTTAGAACACACTAGGTCGATAGATTGGAATGGTAAAAAGGATATGGCTAATAGAATAGTTAAGAATGATATTTGTATAAAGAAGAATAGTAATAAAATAACATAACTAAAATGGTCCTTATAGATAATACACCTTATCACTCAAGCATAGTACTACTTGAGATGAATAATATTCTTCAGCTCAATAAGTTCATATCTATCTGGTGTGGCAAGCATGTATGCTCCTGATCCATAATCTGTAGTAATGATGAAAATCCCTATCTAGTTTGGTTTGAATTTCCCTTTATGCTTCTTCTCATTTGTGGTATTCTTTTGGTTTTATTTAAGAACAAGATCACCTAGTTCAAATGTTTGATACTTAACATGCTGATTATAGTGGCCTTTGAGTCAGTTTTGATATGCTTAAATATTATTGAGCATGGTTGTGTATTTCTAATCAAGTAGGTCTAGCTATTACAGGTGAGCTACTCAATAGTCATGATCATCTAGGACATGCTTGAAAGAGATGCACAGTGAAGTCAATTCAACCTCAATGGGAAGGATGGATTTAGTACCATCAACAAGTGAGTATGGAGTGGATCCTTTGGGGGTATGATATGCCCAAGGGGTAGGGAATATCTTCAAGTGCTAATTATGACCAGAATCATTGACAATATTTTTGAGAATAGTGATAATGGTTTTGTTAGATGCCTCAATTTGGCCATCACTTTGAGGATAATATGTTGTAAAAAAATGTTGTGTGATGTTATATTCAATACATAGGTGGTCTACATCCTTGTTCTTAAATTATCCTCCATTATCATATATAATGTTAGAGGGGATACCATAGCGGTAAATGAGATGGTTGAAAATGAATTTGGAAATTTGTTTTCTAGTCACGTAAGTGAGGGGTATAACTTTAACCCCTTAGTGAAATATTCGGTGGTGGTAAAGATATGTTTATGGCCATTAGATGAAGTGGGGTTTATCTTCCCAATGAGATAAAGTACCCATGTAGAAAATGGCTATGGTGTTAACATTGATTTTAGAGTTTTTGATGGTTCATGAATTAGATTAGCATGTCATTTACATTTGTCACACTTTTTTACATATGTAGTGGCATCTACATCCATTGTGAGCCAATAATAACTAGTATGCATTATATTTTTGCATAGTACTACCTCGGTAAATTGAGCTCCACATACTCCTTCATTAACTTTTCTTAACACTAGTGTAGACTCTACTAAAGTTAAACAATGAAGCTGAGTTCCATCAAAACTACAATGGTAAAGGGTGGATCTAAGTAGATTGTAATGAGTGGAATGATGAATGAAGGATTTGGTTTATTTTTGAGATAGAGTTAGGTGGTATAAATTGGTCATGAAGGTAGTTTTAAGGGTCAAAGTACTAGATAGAATTAGGACAAACAATATCACAAATCATTGTAATGGTTAAAGGTTCATGAGCTGGTGCTGACAAATTTTTGATGAGGAATTGATACTCTCTAGCTTTATCTATTTGTCGAATCAAAAAGCCAATAGTAGCCATGGAATATATAGTTCTATTACTATCCCTTGGTATGTTCTCAAATTGAGTGTTATAAATTTGTTGCTTAAGAGTGTCAATCATGGCATTATATGGAATGAACTTGTCATCTTTAGTCTAAAAACGATTTGTGACCTGATTGATGATTAATTGAGAATCACCATAAAATTGGAGATGAGATATATTCCAATGCATTACTTGTTAAAGTCTTGCAACAAATGCTTCATACTTAGCCATGTTGTTTATATAAGGAAATCTGATTCTAAATTATTTAGGGATTATATCCCCCTATGGCGTAATAAACAAAAGGCCTACCCCTGATCCATGTGTAGTAAATGAACCATCAAAATATAGCTTCTTGGGCTGGTCCTCAAGGGGTGAGTCAACGATGATAATTACGGATTCATCAAGAAATTAAAATGTGAGGGATTGTGTGTTTGTGAGAGGTACTTATGCAAGTTAATCTACAAGAACTTATCCCTTAATTACCTTCTGATTGCCATACTCTATGTCAAAATCACTGAGAAGCATGATCTATTTAGTCATTATACCTTGTAAATCTATTTTATATAGTAGATATTTGAGTAGATATACTTTTAAAATGACCATGGTCTTATTGTTCAACATGTAATAACACAATTTTTGAGCTACGAAGACCATGGCCACACAAGCTTTTTCAATAAGTGCATAATTATGTTCATATATAACCGAGGTATAACTTAGGTAATATACAACATGCTCTTTCCCATTGTCATCATGTTGAGCCAAGAGTGCCCCTAGAGCATGGTTAATTGCTGGTAAGTATAAAAAGAATGGCTTTCTTGATATACAAGGTAATAAAACATGCGAATTAACAAGATAATCTTTGAATTGTTGAAAAGATTTTTGGTAGTGATCATCCTAGTAAAATTCAACTCCTTTATTCAGAAGGTGTTTATATAGACAACACTTGTTTTCTAAATGAGAGATGAAGTGTCAGATTGAATGGATCTTATCCTACAAACTATGGAGTTTCTTTAAATTAGTTGGTGGTAGCATCTCAGTTATAACATGGACTTTAGCCAGATCAACTTCAAACCTCTAAAAGACATGATGAAGCTAATTAATTTTACTAAAGTTATACCAAACACACATTTATTTGGATTGATTCTAACTTTGTACTCTTGTAATCTTTCAAATATCTTATGAAGCACTACTGGATGATCGGCCCTAGTTTTAGATTTTCCAAATATGTCATCAACATAGTGTTCAAAAATATCATGCATCATATCATAGAATATGATAGTCATGGCTCCTTTATATGTAGCTTTTGAATTTTTAAGGCCAAATAACATTACTTGATAATAAAATGTTTTCTTAGAGTGGTGAACATTAGTTTATGTTGGTCTTCTAGTGATATTCTGATCTAATTATATCCTGAAAAGCCATCCATGAGTGAAATCATTTCATAACCTACCATGGATTTGATGATCATGTTGATATTAGGCAATGGAAAATTATCTTTAATAAAATCTTTGTTGATTCCTCAAAAATCAGTACAAATTTTGATCCCTTCAAGTTTTTTACTAACAAGTACCACATTAGATATCCATTCTGATTAGTCAATGGATCATATACATCTTGCTTCTAATAGTTTTTACAACTCTTTATTTACTAATACATCAATGGAAGGATGCATTTTACATAGATTTTGTTTTACCAATTTGGCATTAGGATTAACCATAAGGTGGTGCTAAAGCAAGGTGGGGTCTAAACCTGGCATGTCAAAATAGGCCCATGTAAAGATATCTAAAAAGTATCTCAATAGAGATGTAAAAATGTCATGTTCCTTCTTAGTGAGAGATGCACCTAATTTTATCCATTTTAGGTCTGATGGAGTCCCAATATTTACCTCTATTACATATTTGACTAGAAGGGTCAAACCATCTTCTAGGATAATAGGCAATGACTTGAACTATTGGATTATGTTAGGGTACTTTATTAAGACTTACTCTTCAAATTCTCTTAGGCATGATGAATCTAAGTCCCCTAATGGGAGATCTGGCCATGTGACAAAAACAATAAAAAATTATTGAAGAATTTCATCAAACACATGTTATTTCTCAAAGCTGAACTTAGACCATATGCAAGTTCATCATTGGTGGTCTCTTGGTTTAAATGCAAAAAATAATGAACATCCCCATTTAATGGTGCTTGAAATATGTTTTCACCACTAGACTGGCCTTTATCTTTACTTTTTCCCTAGTCAGAAAGCACCTCAAAGAGGTTTTCACTTTGGGACCTCAATGTTTTACTTTTTTTTTTTGGCTAAGGGTGGTCACTCACTCTCTAAAATAGGCTACAAGATCTAATGTGATTAAGAATCCTAATTTTTGATCTCTTAATGAAATATTGTCTTTAAGGCCTAAAAAGTCACAAAATGCCTCATCATTTTGGAACTCATCAATTGACAGACTGGATTCTTATTGGTCCCAATCTATTAGTTAGGGATAATATAATGTCATATGGTTGTGATGAATGGCCAAGGTAAGGGTACAAATTTCATGGTTATCAAATAGGTTAGTTTTAGCTAGGTCACTAAAGGGGAGGTAATGATTAGACTCTACTTCACTATCGACATCATCATCACTAGTCACTAGTTATGAAATTTGAATAAGATATGTGGGGTCAACCCTAGGTTGTTTAAATCTAAGTCCATAAGGTCTTTCATACTTAGTCATGGAAATTATCTTGATGGTTCCTTGTTGATTTAGTTTGAGGCCTCTTCCTTCATAATTGTGATGCTCTATGATCCTATTGGGAATAGGATACTTTGCATTTTTATAACAATCAACTTGGTTATCATTAAATAACCATGATTCATCCCCTTAAGAGGGTTAGGTTCTAGGCTAGATGTTGGTATAAATGTGATAGGTATCTTATCTTTATTCTTTTATTGTTAATGCATATGTTGGGTGACTCTAGGTTGCCCAAAGGTTTTTGGATTTTGAGGAAGATTAGAAATATTAAATGTATCATGGGTCACATACTCTCCCAGTCCTTTATCTTAAATGGTGAAATGATTAGAAGCTTAAAGAGGTGGCATGTGAGAAAGGGAATCTAAGGTATTAGGATCTATACAATTATCTGGTGAAGGATCAATAAGTATAGCCTTTCCTTTATCCATCTTGAAACATGGATTCATGTCATATTGATAATTATAGCTTTGAAATTTATCCTCAAGATGCTTGTAGTGTTTATATGGGTGTAAATCTCCTAGAATATTCACTTCCATCCTTGAGTGGGAAAACTTGATACATTGGTGTTGCATTGATGGAACTACATGAATCTCATGTAACCAAGGCCTGCCTAGAAGCATATTGTATAATAACTCAAGATCTAACACATGGCAAAGTATATCATGGGTCAAAGGCCCAATGATAACTGGAAAATTAATGGTGTCATGTGATTCTCTTTCTTGATTATCATAGGCTTTAATGGTTATTGAATTTGGCTAGAGATTTTTGGTTGAATATCTACCATTGTGTACCCAAAAATCTTGATGAGCTTTAGAGACACTATGTTGAGGTTGGATCCATTGTCTATATGGACACATTTCACTTTATGTCACTTTATAAAAACCTCTATGTATAATGGATTATTATGGAGTGGGTAAAGGAAAGACAAATAGCTTTGGTTGAATGTGATTTATTGGGATGGAGCTAGGTGTCCAACTAAAGCTTGAAATTTACCAGGGGATATGTCACTAGAAATAGTGGATTGGGTCAAAAACTCATTCAATATTTTATTGTGTATTATTGACATTCGTAACAAATCTAAAATATAAATTTATGCTAGTGTCTTCTATAATTATTACAAAATATTAAATTTATTATCTTGGTTATTTGTGAATGATTTATTTAAAGGCTAAATGGTTGGTTGGATGATAGGAAAAGTGGTGGATGGTTATGTTCTTAGGACATTAATCTTCAACCTCTAAGTTGTGATTGCACAATCAAGATTAAATACTAGACCATTATTGCTCACCAATGTTGGGAATGGTGTGGGACTCGATAGGAAAAGTCTTAGTTGTCAGTGCACTCAAATGTAGTCAAGTGGCAAGGATGAGTTATTGATATAAGGTTTAAAAGGGGAATTCCTAGTTTTTTAGTTTCCTTGTATGCATTCTCAAGTCAAAGAATGATTATACATGTAATTTGGTAGAATGGTGTTGTTTAGTAATGGTCCAGGCTGATTAGTGCTTGGTCTAGGATTAATAGAGATGGCATTAATGCTACCCCCTTTAATATGAACTTCAACCTTATTGTAGTCATGTGAAACTACATAATAGGTTTGTTGGTTATTACTATTCTAACCTTTGTTTTATCTGTTGTTTTGTCATTATGGGTTCTACTACTAGTTTTATTGATTCTACTAGTTCAGCCTTTGATTTTGATATTATTGATTTTGCTACTACATTGGGCATTGTTGTTTTTATTGTTGATTATCTTGTTGTTGCTTATTTATATCAGGGAAAGGGGTTTTGATAAATCCCAATAGTTTTATTGGAAGTGGAAGCACTATTATCCAATGTTATCTCCCCATTCTTCAACATATTCTCAATTAAATACTTGAATTGGATACATCTTCATAGATTATGCTTGTTAACCTAATGATAATCACAAAATTTGTTTTCATGGTACCAATCAAGATAAGGAATGCCTTACAAATAATGCTTTGGTATAGGCCAACTAATTAGATTAATGGTAGTGATCTTGTAAAATACAAACATAATAGGTTCTCCTAGGTCACTAAAGACACGACATGCATGAATGGTTCTCCTAGGAGGAGGGGTTTGTAATGGTAAAGGCTACTATATTTGTTGTGTAGGTCCTGGTTGTTGTGCTTGTGGCATTGGTTAGAGAGGTTACTAGGTAGGATTAAGTTGAAAAGGTGGTGTAGATGATTTTTTCACCATTTAGATATGATGGGATTCGGTTACTCCATTTCCCACAACATTCTTATTGTGGTTGAATTGCTTCGATCTTTCTTGGTTATTGGCCTGTATCAATTGTGATGCTTATGCTTAAATGAGATGTTGATGTTGGTCATTTCTATAATCAATACCTTGATTTTGATTATTTTAATTAAGCTTGATAAATCCTTTATTGATGAGTACTCACTCAATCAATAGGCCTTTATCAATTATTTCCTTGAAATTATGTGCACATTATAGTTCCAAATGATAAGCTATCTCACTATGGAAATTTTTGGTAAACATAATGGCTAATTGTGTATCCAGTAAAATATGGGTGAAACAACTTAAAAGTTCTCTCCATCACTATAAATAACTTGAAAAAATCTCACCAACTTTTTGCTTTGCTTGTGTTAAGTCCACTAATGAAATCTCATGCTCCAGATTATAAGAAAAGTGATAGATAAACTTATCAAAAAGATCATCAAAATTCATTACTGAATTTTTGGGTAACTTTAAAAACCACTCCAAGGCTTGTCCATCCAATCTCATTAGGAACAACAATAAATAGTATATGTCATTATATGCCATTAGTTGGCATGTAACAAAGAATTTGGTAAAATGAGCCTTAGGGTAACCTTTCCCTTTGTATTCATCAAATTTCATTGGTTCATATCCTGGAGGAAATAATATCTACAAATACTCCATGTTGAATGGATAGGAACACATGTCATCTAATTAATTTTTTTAGTTTGTTTTCTAGCTTGAATGGCAGTAATTGTATCCTTCATCTATTATAATTATTAGGATAAGAAATTAGAAGGAACATTGGTTTGAGGGAGAATATTGGTTTGTGTAGATGGTTGGGAGGTCAGAAATGGGACACTTTGACTAGGGTATGATGGAGACCTATTGGGGTACATTGGTTTGGTTGGGGAATGGACTAGGAATATGCATATGTGGATTGGGATGTACTTGAAATTGTACACTTGGTTTTACAATATTTTAGTCTAGATTGGTGATAAAGGTTTGACTTAGAGGATTTTTTGGTTGGGATGGAGGGATATAACTATATTGTGCCTACTATGGTTGAAAATTGACATGCTGCCAACCAATCAAACCTTGTTGTTGAGTGAGAACTTGTGGTCCAAGACCCTGTCTTTGACTTTGTGGCACATTTTGAACCAACAATTGTCTAGTAGGTACTTAAGACACATGGGGACATCCTTCTTGTATGAACCCCTATGGATAAGTGAAAACATGTTGTAGATTTGGCATCTATCACTGACCAATATTTACACATTGTTGAATAGTAATTTCTTGGTTTTGAATGGGTATATTAGTCTACAATTGAAGAGGTATGTTCATCATTACCTAGTGAGGTGGAACATTTATTGCCCCTAATTAAGGTGGTAATGTATTTGTCCTCTATTGCATTGATACACTAGATTGTGTCTATTATTTTGGAATACTACTTTTTACTTGTTGAGGAGGAGTAGGATTCATCACATTCTTTCATTGAGGTATGACATTAGCCATTATTTGACTACATAATCCTATAGGTTGTACACTTGAAGAAGCAACCGATTGAGGTTGGGTGTAGAAACTCCCATTCCCTAGTATGATGATCTACCCATGGGATTAATTATAGGCACATGTTGTTAGCTAGTTGTTTGTGCATTAGTACCATTTTGATTGGGATTGGACATTGTTTACACATTGTTGACTAAGTTTGGCTCATTATTCTATGTAGAAGCTAAAGACACTTATTCAATAATAGGCATATCCATCAAGTTATCTATCAAATTGGTTTGTATGAATGGGTTAAAAATTAGATTCTCTTGTCTAGTTAACTCTATCAACCCTCATGTTGAAGGAACTAGGTCAATAAGAGGCTTACTCACCATGTTCATCTTATTGAAATTATTTGCTAGATTTAGGTAAGTTTGATATGATGCTTGCATTTGGTTAAAGTGATCTTCCATGATGTTTTTGACTTGATTAGATATATTAGGATCTTGGTACGTTGTTTGGACTAGAGCCATAGATTGCTAGAAGAATCCTATTTATCATAAATGATATTGTGGGGCACTCTTACTAGACTTGGTAAATTTTCATGAGGAAATTCTCCTAGAAACTTGGACCCTATCTCTGTGGCTCTAACCAAAATCTCATCTTTGTTCTCTAATAAATGTTACTAAAACAAAAATAGATCATATGTAGAAGCCGTGTTAGTAGAATATGACTATTAAATAATTATCTCATCCACTATGGGTATTATATCTAGGTAATGTGTAGTTTGTTCTTGGTCTTATTATGAATAAGGTGGTGTGTTAACCAAATAGTTAGCCAATGGATCTTGGCTTTGTGCCCCTGATTGTGTATTATTAGAGGGATAAGAATCCATATCATAAGCAATTTTATCCACATGGGGGTCTTTTACCATTTCTTCTTATGCAACTACATTACTAATCTTTATATTATACATGAGTCCACTACGAGTGTAGGAATACATGTTGGGATCCATATTCAATGCTTTGTGATAAAATGTCAAAGATTTCTACAAACTCTAAAAAGGACAATGTCTAAAATAGATGATGTTCTAACTTAGTATAGATTTGTCAAAAGGATCAAAAGGTTTATGCAAAGATTTGTGAGGAAACAAGCTAGTGTGAAGTATCTAACATTTCACTATTCACACAAAGATAAGCAAGTAAATGGACTATAAATCAAAATTATAAACTCTAAGGTTGAAGTGTTTCAAATCAGTCTAATCTAGGAATTTAAAAGTTGCTAGGTTTTTTGGCCAAATGTGGCATCAAAACCTAGGCTCAAACAAGGCATGCACTAGGACTCTTGGCCAAATGACGTCAAAAGCTAGACTTTGAAATAGATGAAAGATTTAACTAATGGATTTGAAACACTTCTAAAAAACACTAGGCATTTGATCCTTGGTCATAAACTTGATCAACTAGATATAAGGTATGAAACAAAAGGCACTTTAGAAATAATTTATTTTCTCACAAAACTGGTATAAAACTTAGTTCTTTTAATAAAAAAGCTAGACAAAAGTGAATACTATAACTATTTTAGACAAGTATCATAATTCCATTGCATGTTTTACTTTTATGTTTTTGTTATAGATAATCAAAATCGAAGGGGGATCCCCATTGAGAAAATAAGCAATCCATTTCTCAAATCTATCATCCATTTCTTTCAAGCAAGAATTATTTTATAGGAAATACCATCAAACATTCTCTTATATGATGTTTACTATATTTTTCATTCTCTCTCAGGTGTTATATGTGATTGGTGCATAGTTATTTTAAGCAGGATTAGGTAGGAGTTGAATTTTGTGTTCTTAAAGGTTAGTTGTGTTAGAAATATTGTCATTGATGTCAAAGGTCTAGCATTGGTGATAAAGGCCCCATTAAATTTAATGGTGTTTTTAATATCCCTATCTTGGCTAATGTTTGTTAATATTTATTTAATATTAATGAATATATTTTTGGTTGCATAAAAGTCAAAAGAGGGCCCATGGAGAAGTCAAAGAGTCACAGAGTAAAGACAAAAGAGGAATGGGATGAATTTTCCCATGAAGAGTCATCTTGAGGAATTCCAAGAGTCACCAAGTGAAGACAAAATAGGATATGGCAGATTTTTTCATAAAGAGTCACCTTAAGGAATTTGAAAGGTCATAAAGATAAAGACAAAAGAGGAAAGGATGCATTTTCTTATGAAGGGTCACCATATGACTTTTCAAATGCAAGGATGCAAAGGGTCATGTAAGTTTGGCACCATTTTCCATGAGTATTAAAGGGTCACAAAGGGTGAATGACAAAGGTAATTTGGAAATATATACATAAAGGCTTGAGAAGCCATTTGTTATATGCAAGAGAGTGCATGATTTTGTAATTATTTTATATAAGAAAAGAGGAGAGAAAAGCAAGAGATATTGAAGATTTCTATCATTTGTTGAGTAAGAAACATTGAGAGATAGTTGTGTTTTATACACAAGAGGGTTTGGTGCTCCTGTGGGTTAGTGCTCATAAATCTTTGTAAGTAGTTGGTGCTCTTATGGGTTGGTGCTCAAAAATAGTTGTTGTGTTGGTGCTTGGCAAAGGGGTTGGTGCTCTTGTAAGTGGGTGTTTGTGAACTTTGTAATTTAATTTGGTTCTCATTATATACTTAAGATTTTTCTCCATGGTATTTCCCACTTTGGGTTTCCATGTAAAAATATGGTCTCTCTCTCTCTCTCTCATGTGGTCCATTTTATTTTTTTAGTTTTATTGCATATCTTAAATATGTGATTAAGTTGTTAAAGAAAATAAATAAGATTAATTAAAAGATATATAATATACTAATTCACCCCCTTCTTAGTATATTTCATGCTCAACAATTTGTATCAGAGTAGGTTCCTTTTAAAAAGTTTTACAGCTTGAAGGTAGATTGGGGAAAGCACGATGGCTAGATCACATGAAGGTTTTTCTACAAATAAGGAACCTTTTTTTTATGGGACAAATTGTGTTTTTGGAGTATAAGGATAAGGACTTACTTAATGGCCCTTAGATTCAACATTTGGAAAGTAGTGGTGGAGGACTATGAAGAGCCATAGACACTTGTAACTACTCTTGTAGAAAAGAAGGCAAGTGAAACTAATGCTAAATATTTAAATGTTATTTTATGTGGTTTATGTGAATTAAAATTTATTAAAGTTATGCAATGTAAATCTACTCATGAAACTTGGGTAAATCTTGAGAATATTTATAGAGGTGATGGAAAGGTTCAGCAAGCTAATCTTTAGACTTTCAAAAGATAATTTGAGAGTTTGAAGATGGAAGAGGAAGAAAATATAGTAAGTTACCTTTTTTGGGTTTATCAAATAGTCAATCAGATTCAAGGTCTTGGATAAAAGTTAGAAGAATCAATCATGGTACAAAACATTTTTAGATCTCTACCATTGAGATATGATGTAAAAGTTTTGGTAATTGAAGATATGTAGAGTTTATCCAAGCTAAAGATGGATGATCTACATGGTATTCTTGGGGCATATGAGATACAAAATGGAGAGAAGCTACTTTCAAGACATCAAAAGAAGAGAAAGAAAAGATTCAAGAATCAAGTGGAAATTCTAGAGATGATGAATATGATAATGGATCTTTATTCATTCGCAAGCTAAAAAAGGACATAGGTAAATATCAAGGAAAATTACCTTTTAAATGTTTTAATTGTGCAATGATTTGACATTTTATATCTAAGTGCCTAGATAAGGGTAATGGTGACAATGAAGAAGGAAAGTCTACATACAACAAGAATTTCAAAGGAAAATTTAAGAAGATATTCAAGAAGTAGCTCAGTCGAAGATAGTGGAGTCAGTGATTCAGAAGAAGAAGATATTCTATTCATGGCCATACATAAAGATGCCTCCACAAGCAAAAGTATAGATGATCAAGAAGAAGAATATGATGAAGCTAAATTGAATCTATAAGGAGAACTTATTTGTGCCTTATAAGAGTTAAAAGATCTTGAGAAGAAGAATCGAAGAATAAAGCTTCAGATCGAGAAAAATGAAAAAGAGTCAAAGGAAATAATTGAAGATCTACAAGCACAATTTAAAGAAGCTAATAAAAATGAAAAAGATATAGTGGCATAGTTACAAAAAGTAACTGAAGAATGTGAAAGGTATGTTATTGAAATTACTTCTTTAAAAGCAGATCTTGAGAAAATAAATAAAGAAATCAATGATAGAGTAGCCAATGATTCAAAATTTAAGAATAACACTAATATGTTGAATAAGATATTATAAAGTCAAAAATCAATGTTATATAAGACAGGTATTAGATTTGAGAAAGAGAAAGGGGAGGCCACTACTTTCACAGATAAGGTTAACACAAAAAAAGAAAGAGCTATGTTGAAGCTCTTACAAAAGAGGAAATAAAAAGGGAAGAAATTAAGAATACAAATGACATCTCAAACAAATAAGGTTGGAAATAACAAAGCTATAAAAGGCAATCAGGTTAGAGATACACAAACATGTATTATTTTCATGGTTACTATTTTTATTGTAATCGATATGGTCATAAAAAAATATAATGTCAAAAAAGGGCTAACAATTTGAGAAATAAGGAGAAAGAAACTCATGCAAAATCAATTAGAAGCCAATACTCTTTTGCTCTTCTATCAGGCTTTAATGAAGAGGTTATAATATATTACAAGTGTAAAAATTATAGACACATAACTCAGTACTATAGAAGCATGTTCGAGTTAGTCAAGAAGGACTAAAGTTTCTAGGCTCCATTCATTAAGAAAAAATTTCAAACATGGTCATGGCAAAAGAAACAACCTAAAAAATCTATGTTGGTATATATATCTTTGCATGCAATAAATGAAGAAAATCCATGGTTCATTGATAGTGGATGTTCAAGGCACATGATAGGAGATAAGATCAAGTTCATAACCTTAAAGAATATTAATGGTGGTACAATGAAATTCAAAGATAATACTACTACAAAAATTGTTAGAAAAGGTACATTAAATTTGGATAATGGTAGAACTAAAACTAAAAATATTTTGTATGTAGAAGGTCTTAAGCATAATATTTTGAGTGTAATTCAAATGCGTGATCAAGGGTACACACATAAATTTTATCCAGAAGGTTATGAAATTAGGAGAAAAGATTTAGATGCGTTGATTACAGATACTTAGAGAATAGGCAATAATTTATATATGTTATTAGACATCAAAGGTCAAATATGTTGTTTGAGTCACATTGAATAAAGTTGGCTATGGTATAGGAGAATGAGACAGATAAATTTTGAAAATCTTGTCAACATTGACAAGAAGCAATCAGTTACAAATCTTCCAAAGATTAAAAAGCCATCTAACATGCTTTGTGAACCTTGTCAGCATGGGAAGTAAGCCAGAAGGTGGTTCAAAATAAAAGAGTACTAAACCACTCAGATGTTAAAGCTTGTTCACACTAATTTGTGTGGACCTATAAGAACTCAAAGCACTCAAGGTGATAAATATTTCATGTTTCTTATTGATTATTTTTTATGTATGACTTGGGTAATATTTATAAAGAAAAAATTAGAATCTTTTAGAAATTTCAAAGAATTCAAATCATTAGTTGTGAATGAAACTAGTTTGAAGATTAAGTGCCTAAAATTAGATCAAGGAGGATAATTCATGTTAGATCAGTTTATTGAGTATTGTGAAGACCATGGAATAAAGAGACATTATTCAGTAGCTAGAACTCCATAGTAAAATGGAGTCGTTGAATGGAGAAATAGAACAGTTCAAGAGATGGTGAAGACAATGCTAAATGAATCCAAGATACCAGATAAATATTAGAGAGATGTAGTTGGTATAGTAGTACATATTTAGAATAGAGAATTATTGAGAGTCAATAGTGATAAGACTCCTTATGAGCTATAGAAATACAAACTAGTTATAATTGATTATTTCAAAGTTTTTGGCAGCAGATGCTTCATAAAAAAAACTGATGAAAAACTAGGTAAGTTTGAATCTAGAGTAGATGAAAGTATATTTATTGGTTGTTCTTGAAAAAGTAAAGCTTATAAATGTTATAACAAAATAACCAAGAAAATAGTTGAAAGTACAAGTGTTAGGATAGAAGAAGATGGAGCACAAAGAATCAATGATCCAGGAGACATTACTGAAATCATTGAAGAAGAAGATTTTGAAAAATCAAATGAAGATGAGAAGAAGGATAAAAATGAAACCAAAATCCCATATAAATATGTCCAAATAAATCATAATAAAAGTGACATTATCAGAGATATAAGTGAAAGAATTTACACTAAAAGAATGATGGTAAGTGAATTTGAGCAAGTTAATTTCTCTTTGTTATCCAAAATTCAGCCTAGAATTTTTTTTAGAAGCTAGACATGATAAGAATTGGGTTAAGCCAGTGGATGAAGAATTAAATTAGATAAAAAAGAATGATATTTGGGAAATAGTGCCTAGACCAAAAGATCACAATGTGATAGGAAAAAATAGGTTTATACAAATAAGTTGAATGAAAATGGAGAAGTGACTAGGAATAAAGAAAGATTAGTATGTAAAGGATATGTTTAGATTGAGGGAATAGATTTTGAAGAAAATTTTGCACCAGTGACAAGGGTAAAGGATATTAGAATGTTTCTTACATATGTAGTGTTTAAAAATTTCAAAATGTTTCAGATGGATGTCAAATCTACTTTCCTAAATGGGAATCTAGAAGAGGAGGTCTACATTGAGTAGCTAGAGGGATTTCTTCTCTCAAATGATAGTAGTTATGTATGTAGATTTAAGAAAGAACTGTATGGATTAGAAAAAGATCTCAAAGCTTGGTATGTAAGACTTGATAAATACCTGTAGGACCAAGGTTTTAATAGAGGATTTGCCGACAACAATCTTTATATCAAAATAATAGGTGAGCATCAATTGATTATTGTGGTATATGTTGATGATATCATTTTTGAAGGAAACATTGAAAAGACGAGAAAATATTCTTCTGATAATATGCAAAAAGAATTTGAGATGTCTATACATGGATAATTGTTATTTTTCTTAGGATTTCAAATATTTTAGTTAGATAAAGGAATTTTTATATCCCAAAGTAAATATGCCAAGGAAATGTTGAATAAATTTGGTTTTGAGGATTGTGCACTAATTGGCTCACCAATGAGTGCAAGAAATATGGTAAGGATGAAGATTAACCTATTTCAGATTAATATTTATATATATCTATGATTGGTAGTATTTTATACTGATATCATTGAGGCCAAACATCATGCATGCAGTAGGTATAGTTATAAGATATCAGGCAACTCGAAAAGATAGTCATATTCAGTTGGTGAAAAGAATATTTAGATATATCAAAGGGACATTAGATTATGGATTGTGGTATCCCACAGGTAGATATTTAACTTTGGTTGCTTATAAAAATTTAAATTGGGTAGGTTTCTTGGATGATAGAAAGAGTACAAGTGGAGGAGCTTTCTTCCTTGGTGATAACTTAGTATCATAGCTAAGCAAAAATCAGAATTCAATATCACTTTCTATAGTTGAAGTAAAATATATTACAATGGTATTGTGTTGTACTCAAGTGCTTTAGATGAAACAAACTTTGGAAGATATCATGGTAAAATATGATGAACCTATTTCTATTTTTTGTGACAATACAAGTTATGTTAATATTTTGAAGAATTTAGTGATGTAAATAAGAACTAAACATATTCCCATTAGATATCACTTCTTAAGAGAACATGTTATAGATTAATAATTTAAGATAGAATATATCAATACTACAGAGTAGATTATAGATATGTTCATGAAGGCACTACCAAAATACACATTTGAGTATATACAACAGAAGTTGGGAGTAATTTATTTTACTTCCTACCATTGAAGATCAACATCAGTTAAAGGGGAAATAAGTGATAGCTCTATGATAGAGCCTTTTATATTGATTTTAAAAGGGGAGAAGAATAGAAACAAGTACAAGTATAGGTATAGGTGTATAAATAGGTACAAAAATAGGTACAGAGAATAAGTACATATTGCTGTAGTAAAGGGAAGTTACTGTATGTTTTTTAGATGGTAGTGTGTGTAGATTGACTTGTAAATTATAGGTTTTAGGATGTGGAAATTTTAGTTTGAGGTTGCCATCAATGAAAAAGGGGGAGATTGTTGGAAATATTGTCATTGATGTCAAAGGTCTAGCATTAGTGATAAAGGCCCCAGTTTATTTAATGGTGTTTTTAATACTCATATCCTGGCTAATGTGTGTTAATATTTATTTAATATTAATGAATATATTTTTTTTGTATAAAAGTCGAAAGAGGGCCCATGGAGAAGTCAAAGAGTCATGGGGTAAAGACAAAAGAGGAATGGGACACATTTTCCCATGAAGAGTCATCTTGAGGAATTTAAAGAGTCAACAAGTGAAGACAAAAGAGGGTATGACACATTTTTTCATAAAGTCACCTTAAGGAATTTGAAAGGTCACCAAGATAAAGAAAAAAGAGGAAAGGATGAATTTTATTATGAAGGTTCACCATATGAATTCTAAAATGCAAGGATATGAAGGGTCATGCAAGTTTGGTGCCATTTTCCATGAGGATTGAAGGGTCACAAAGGGTGAATGCCAAATGTCATTTAAAAATCTATAAATAAAATCTTGAGAAGCCATTTGTTATATGAAAGAGAGTGCATGGTTTTGTAATTATTTTATATAAGAAAAGAGGAGAGAAAAGTAGGAGATACTGAAGAGTTCTATCATTTTTTGAGTAAGCAACATTGAGAGATAGTTATGTTTTATACACAAGAGGGGTTGGTGCTATTATGGGTTGGTGCTCACAAATAGTTATTATGTCAGTGCTTGACAAAGGGGTAGGTACTCCTGCAAGTTGGTGCTTATTCATATACTTGAGATTATTCTTTGTGGTTTTTCCCACTTTGGGTTTCCATGTAAAAATATACTCTCTCTCTCTCTCTCTCTCTCTCTCTCTCTCTCTCTCTCTCTCTCTCTCTCTCTCTCTCTCTCTCTCTCTCTCTCTCTCTCTCTCTCATGTGGTGCATGTTATTATTTCAATTTTATTGCATATCTTGTATGTGTGATTAAATGGTTAAAGAAAAGAAATCAAATTAAGTATAAGATATATAATATACTAATTCACCCCCCTCTAAATATATTCTATGTTTAACTAGTTGCACGATTTATTCTTCCAACTACATTTTGGCCTTGTACTTGAAGGCCTTCTATGAAATATATAAAATTGTAATTCCCACTATCCTACATCAAAAAATGAAGGCTAATTCTTTGTCTACCAAGGAACATGAGGTGATTTTAGTTTTCCCAAGTCTCATATATATATATATATATATATATATATATTTAATTTTAACATTTTTAAGCTTGTTAGTTGTTATAGACAAGAGTGCATGTTTATGACACAAGAAAATAGGTGGAAAATAAAGGTTGGTATGCTCTAGAGGGCTCTGGTGATACTCAGTCAATGGATTCTTTATTTAATTCATTTATAATTTCAAAATGTTCAAGAACTGTTTCTATTTCATCTCCACTTCTAGGTTCCCCCAAATTTTCTTTAATGTCTTTTTCTTGTATTATTCAATGGAAAAAATTATATTCATATTATTTTTTATTTTATTTTTTGTGGTTGACTCTTGAATTATTGTCATTGAACAATCTCTCATACAACACAATCAATTTTTTCTATTACAACATACTTTTTGATTTGAAGTTTGTTAGAATTTGCTAGTTAAATAAGTGGATAATTTACTTATTTTGTAGGTCAAACCACCAATGTCTCTCTAACAAACACAATAAATTAGTAAGAGCCAACTCCCTCAATCACAATAGGAAATGAAGTGATAAATTTGCTAAGGACACTTTAAATGGGTGAGGTAGTCACCTTATCATGGATAGGTAATAATATTAACAGATTCAATTTATATTTGTATCTATTTTATGTTTTTAAATTTACTATTTTTTAATGTATATTTTTTTGTACTCCACCCAACCTCTATTAGTAGACCAATAAGTATGCCACCATCTCCACCACCAGAATAGAGTCATAAAAGAGGAAATAAAATATCCCTCCTTGGATAAAGTAGAGGAACACAACAAATTTTAGATTTCCCAACTTTCTTGATTGGTGGTCTTTCGAGTGCACAGGGACTGACATGTTTGTCATAGATTGATTTAGATGAAGAGTTTATTAGAATTGAAATTAGGGAATTGGTTATTGGTGGATTCAATCTACATGAATTTATTCAAGTTTTTAATGTACCTTTATAATTACCTCATACCACTTCCCTAGGCCTTGCTGCCTCTTCCCCCCCACCCATGATGATTTAAATATCTGTGACGATTCCCTTACTAATTTTTGCTTGGATAATCTAATTTTTGATGATCTCCTTTATAATATTTAGGAGGGTATTATTGATGAATTTAATGAATTAAAATAATGGGAGGTAAGGGTAAAATATCTTATCAAAGAAATAAATGCATGTTACCATAATCACTCCCAAATAATGAATTTGTTTTTTCTTGTTCAAAATGAACCCTCCAAGATTGATGCTTTATTTGAGCAAGCTCAATCTAGATTCATCTATTTGGACAATGCTTACAATGATAGGATTTTAGACATTATGATCAACAAGTTAGAAAACATAAATGGTGAATCCCAAGCATATTTCAATAAATGGGTTAAAGATATCAACCTGCTTACCATCACTCAAGCAAAGAAGGATAAAGTTGTGGTAAGTTTTCTTTATTTTTAATGTGTATTTTAATTATTATAATACCTTCGTATGTGCTTGACACATATACTATTTATTTATTTATTTCATTTGAAATATAAAAAATTGAAGCAAGAAGCACATGCTCTTAATGTGCATTTGAAAAATGCATGGAAAAATATCTTCGTGTTTGTTGCATTGAAAGAAAAGTTGGTTCTATTGAATAAACAAAAGAACACAATGAAGAAAATAGTTAAAGAGCATGGTATGGATCTGAGCATTCTATTAAATAAAAAAAGTGATGAGGATCCTATAATTATTTCAATAGGGGATGCATCAAAGGAGGAAAGGGTGATTCTTGGACAAATAAATTTTGCTATAGATGATCTTCAGAAAGAGGGAGTGATAATCGATGATTCAATTCCATAGGCATGTCAAGAAAGTGGGGTTTCCATGGATATTGATGGAAAACTTGGTGGTGGAGAGTCTTAACCAAATAAATGTTGATTTGTTTAAGTTAAATCATCTAAAATGATAGTTTGTATTGCTTAAAACTATTTATACCATGTTTATTTCAAATACACTTGTTTTATTTAATGATAGTTTATAGTTATTTAAAATGATATTTTCTATTGTTTAAAATAATTTATACATTATTTGCTTGAAAGACAAATGTTTTATTAAATGATAGCTTAAAATTATTCAAAATACCTTTATTTATATAATTTTAATAGTTTATATATAAAATGTATTGTTGTCAAGTTCATATATTGTATGAAAAAAAACCAGAGTAAATATTCTATGGAATTATATTATTCTACCATAGTTTTATTATTTTAATGCATTTTTATACTCTTATAATAGTTTTAATATTGAATGTATTGTTATAGCATTATATTTTTCTAGTAGTATATTTAAATGCATTGTTAAATTGTTGTACTAGTGGCATTGAATGCTTTGCTTGTAGTGGAATTTGGAAATATGCAAACATAACTATAGGAAAAAATATTTCTAGTAGTAGTATTTGAAAACTATAGTATTTCTTAGTTTTGACTTCATGAAGGATAATGCACTAAACACTCACTCATCTTCCACAAAACCCAAAATAATTATTTGAACAAGTTCATATAATGTAAAATATTCACTAATACTTTCTTGTAATATGCTGCTTGGATAAAAAATTTTCCATATATGAGTAATAGCACCATTTTCTATTAGGTCACTTAAAAACTAAAATTGATCCATCATTGTAATACCAAACTATGTTGACTAATACATCACTAATTATTTATTTAATATACCATTAATCTAAACTCCATTCACATCTATGGATTTATAGAAATGCATTACAATTATACCCATGTAATTTTAAAATAATTTGTTAATCTGTTCTTGACTGTTAACACTGTTCCAAAAAATGGGAATCATAACTCCCATGCCTTCCAAAAACTCAACCCTTTGAAAATGTTCTATAATCTCCATGGCTAAAATTTGTGAGATTTTGCTCAATTTGATTCATGTTTTAGACAAAATAGTATCATATAGTAAATGTGTCAGAGGTACATATTCAAGCTCAACTCCCACAACTTTAAGTCTTCTAAAGCATGTGTGCATTGGGATTTCAATGCCATTTACCATGACACAAAGATGATCACATATATTGAATTTCAAATAACTCTCTAGATTCTGAATATCTATCAAAATTTTCTAGGTTCTAAAAATAGGACCATGAAAGCTTTCATTTGATGTGTATATTATATCTAAACGTTGGCATACATGTTTTCTCAAACTTATGAAGTCAACAATATATATATATATATATATATATATATATATATATATATATATATATATATATATATATCTTGGGCATGTTTCATTAAACAATTGATTTCCTTCAACATTGGCAAAATACCACATAATGTGAGTAATATTTCTAAATATGTTAAATGACATATCAAATCTTTGGATTTGTCAACTTCCCTATGATATTTATACATAAACCCTATCAAAGATTGATATTTCTCAAAAAAATTGTAGGTAGGTTCATACATGGAAATCCATCTATTTTCAACATCTTTCAATAGTTTTTTGCCATCTATCACCCCAATTGAAATATTTTGGAACTCCATAAATCTTTTTAGGGTGCTTGACATGTACACATGCAAGTCATGAATCAACTCTTCCAATTTTGTGGCATTAATAAATGTGATAACAATTTTGTAAGCAAGATTCATCCTATGTTCTATGTAATGGATTGGAATCATAAATAGAGAAATTATTGTGTGTATTTGAACACAAAGTTACTTTCTATGCCCCTACATTATTGATGATTTATCAACACCAATAGACACAAGCTTTGTAGCTATCACATAATCATCCATCCTAGCTCTATCCCTTTAATTGGATACAACCATATATGGAGGTTTTCTAAATTGCAAATTTCTACCATTTTATGGATAGCTAAAAGATGAGATTGCCTTGAATAATTTTCAAAGGTGTTCACATGCATGTAAACCCATGTTGTGTTGTCAACTATAGTGACCTCATTGATGGATAGAGAGATAAACTATGATCTCTTAACACTTTATTTCAAATCTTCCTTCTCAACAATGGCTAGACATTTTGCCATTTCCCAAGAACTGTTATTCGACCAATGTGATTGTGGAATATCTAGAAACTCATTATGTTGAAATAAAATTTTGTAATCTAAAAAATTAGAAAAAGGTCTTCCCTTTTTTAAAATTTATAAAATTGTAAAGAACTATACATAGTTTACCCTAAGATTGGAGTGCATAACTTTTACAAATTGATCTTTGATGGTTCCCCCTTTCTCAACAAGATGTTTTTATCATTTCAGATCATTTTCATATTCCCATGCATATCTTACATGCATAGATTCTTCTCCATTTTTCCATTTGTGAGTTCTTGTTATCTATTTGTCTGGGTGCTTAATGAAAATGTATATTTTCCCATAATGCTTCTCAATTGTGTCTAATTTAAGTTGCATTTTGTGATCTTTTCTAAGTTTCCAACTACAAATTGTACATCTACATCTGTTGGAGGCTCATTACCATTTTCTAATTCTATAGGTTCTATAAATGGAAATTTTACAACCTAGTCAACTTGAAAAGACCTTTTTATTGTCTATGCACTTCTCTTTTTCAACTATTTTAAGTGGAATTTTTAACAAAATTAGGTGTTTGAAAATAATTGTGTTTCTTGTGAAGTGCCCAGAGGAGTGTGTTATACTAAAATACCTATAGGTGTGTCTTCTAGGGGTGATATTTCATCAATAAAATCTTTAGGTGGTGAGAAGTTATTGGGATTAATCCTTTCAAGTAAAATAGTGTCAATATCCATGTCAATTTCTCCATTGAAATGGTTTTGTAATTATTCTATAGTAAAAATAAATAAACTGATATTTTTAAAATAAGTTTTAGAATTACCTATATTTGAAGTGCCTACTATTTACATAGCCCTTTTTCCAAGATTTCTAAAATAAGACATGATATTGGATTTTTTTTGTTATTTGTTACGATGCTTTACCCTTGTTATTACCTCCTGATGCCATAACTTTGTTGCTAGGTAGTTTATTATGGATGGCTTCCCCACCACCATCAAATATCAACCTTAAACCATGTAATATAGTGTTTTCAGGTGGTAAGGTGACACCCTATGGCACCTTACCATCACGTGGCACATTGACATCATGTGGTACATCACCATCACATGGCACATTGCTTTTGGGTAGTAGGTTATTGTCACCTATCACATTGCCACCTAATGGTAAGTTGCTATCATGTGATGTCTTGCAACCACGTGATAGTTTTTTTCCATGTATCATGCCACCATCAGGTGGTAGGCTACCATCATGTAGTGTGGTGCCATCAGGCAATAGTCTACCTTCATGTAGTATTGTACTATCAGGCATCAAATTTCCTTCACATGACATCATTTTGGTAGAGGTTGATTACTACAAGTCTAAAAGTAGTCGAGTGGTAGAGTGAAACCTTAGCTCTCAAGATTTGCTCAATTTGTTAAACAAAGATACTTTAGTGGTAAGATCGAGACCTCTGAGAGTGGGAACATATGTAGTTATACTATATATATATATATATATACACACATATACATATATATATATACATACATATATATATATACACACACACACACACACACACATATATATATATATATACATACCTATATATATACATACATACATACATACATTATATATATATATATATATATGGTGAATTATATGGATAATGTAATAAATACTATAAATCATTGGTAAGATGATCCATAAAAAATTGAAATCCCAAAATTTTAGAAAAAAGGATCAACTATTGCACCCTAAAAAATCACAAAATTTAAATTTCCCAAAACTAAATATTCATGAAATAACAAATATTTACCACTAAAATAAACCCTAGATATAAGGACTGCTCAATGCTCAAAACAACAAACTAGTAGCCTTGGAAAGGTAACAAAATCCACCTTATAGGAATTACCAAGCCCCTTACGAATCTCCTTATCAATCTTACCCATATAAAAGGCCTCCTTATCAGTCTAACCAATAATTCCAAGGGTATATTGCATAGGCTATAACCTAAAATAGTTTCAACCCTAATGTTACCAGTAGTTCAATGGCCTTAGTGCCAAATTAGAACAAATATGCATAAGAAGGTTAGTGGTTTGCTCCATGGGGGCAATTAGGTGATATTAAAATGTATCCAAGTGGTGAAAGATGTTAGAAATCTTATATGAAATAGGATCTTGCCTTTCAAACACATGATAACATGCCTCCCTCATAACACAAGGAAAGTTCACACATGCCTCATGGAGACATGCCTTTTATGACCCCAACTGAGGTGCCGAGTCAACAAGGAGGAAATGGAAATAAGGCACATTACAAAACCAATTTTTTTAAATTTTAAGAAGGTGAGCACTCATTTGAGAAAGTGGCAATAAATCAAGGGAAAATGTGCTCAAAGAAGACAACTTAGTTGTATCTCACACAAGGGCTAAGATAAGGATGGTTGATGATAATTTGGGGTAGTCTAAGGAAAATCCAACACATACCCAAGTAACTCAAGAGACTACTACTCAAGTTTTAGTCCAAAAAACACTTCCAACATAATATATACCACAAGGACATGGGAAGAAGTAGAAAAGTTCTTCCATTCCCAAAATCACACAAGTTCTAAGTGATGCTTCTACTTTTAATTTACATCCCAAGATAGTTATATCTATTTTTAGAATTTTGGAATACATTAAGAATTTCAATATCAGTATTCCTATGTGGGATGCTTTACTCATTCTAGGGTAGAAGGATCACCTTCAACAATATCTATTTAAGCTTCATGGCATGGATAAACAAGATGATAAGGTGAGTGTAGTCTTTGTTAATGGAAACCAACCTAATGAATCCAAATCTTATAAAGTATTCAATCCACCTACTTTTTAATTTTCATTCATAATAGGAGACCCCCTTATTTATAATTGCATGATAGATAGTGATGCCAGTACTTAAGTCATGCTAAAATCCATAACTAATAAGTTAGAACTCAAATATAAACCTAATGAAAGGGAGTTTTACAATTGGATGGGTCTCTCAAAAATATATTAGGTGTTCTTAAGGATCTTAAGATTGTATTGGATGCCTACCCTAATTGTGTTATATCCTAAGATGTCATGGTAGTTGACCTTCCTCCCTAATTTTCCCTATGCTTATCTATGGAATTCACTACAAAAATTGGGGGATGTCTTTCTTTTGAATATTCATACATGGTATTTAGGACTAGGTATGGGACAATGGTTACCATAAGGTCTAAACCTATTTCTAAGTTTCACTTAGAACCCTACATGCCCAACCTATCTAATCAAAATTACACTATCTTAGATGAAAATGAGTATATCAAGGATCAAGAGTCTAAATAACCACTTGAAGGCATCTTAGATCTTCTCCTTGATGAGTGGGAAATAAAACAACCATTGTTATGACCCCTAAAATACCATTGAGGAAGTAGGCCTAGATATGTATTGTATGCATGAAGAAGGATTTGTTAAACCTAGTCTCACTAGCCCAAGTCAAGACCATGAAGGCATATGGAGTATATTATTTGATGGATCAAGGTCAAAGAATGGGAGTGGGCTAGGTGTCATACTTATATTCACTTATTATTATAGGTACTATTCTAACTTAAGGTTTTAGTTTAACTACACTTCAAACATTACAGAATACGAGGCCCTCTTTCATGGGCTATAATGAGCAAGGAGAAGAGGAATTAACTACTACATGTGAAAAGAGATAGTGAAATAGTAGTTAAACATGTGAGGGGTATTAGTGTAGTAAAAAATCCACTTTTGAAGGCCTATAAGCACTAATTTTGGGATCTCTTGGAGGAATTTCAAACCTTTGACATTCATTCCATACCTATAGTGTCAAATCATCATGTAGATAGACTAGCTATCATTGGTGCATAATATGACATGGTGATGGACTTAAAGACATCAAAGGCCAATCAAAAATCAATGTGGTGTGTGTATACATATAATATTTTCAAAATTTTATTGATTACTGACACTTTGCATCTCACAAGAACCCATTGAGTCTCAATATCTCTAATTGCACACCTTAAGGGGTGGGTAGACCATTGGTGCTTCATAAGATTATTGTCCCTTTTTTTGCTTGTCATCTACACACTTATATCTTAAAAACATTTACCCTAAGCTTATTCTTTTCATTTGTGCCCAATATAGTCATTTGTCATGTTTTATCCTCCTTACTCTTGCCTTGAACCCCTTTCACCAATTAACTGTACTAGGTCAACTGGGTCGACCCTGTATAGTTTTTAGTCTCTCATTACTATATGGGGTTTATAGGGTTGACCTTATATTATTTAGGGAGATTTTTCGCTTGGATTTTTGTTAGCCCTTCAGCCAACCTAGCTTGGGACCTAGTGATTTACCTCCTAAAAACATACAAACTAATTGGGTTGACCCTATGTAGATGCCATATCTAAAAGGATTTATGGAAAGATCCTCCTATATATACAAGTTCATTTCCAACCATTTGAAAGAAGAGAAGTGAAGAAGAATAAGTGCAAATGAACATATACTTATTGACCATTATACTTGAGGAATAAAGCTTAAGGTTCCATACTTTCTTCAGAGATATAGATCTTGTCTTGAGGAGAAGTATTTTATATGCATAGATAGGTTGTGTATCCTAGAGATGACTTGTATTTGTTATCCTTATATACCACAATAATCTCTTGTGAATCACCTTGGTGAAGGGAGAGATTGAGGTTGAGTGGGTTTGTCTTCAAGGTAAGTATTCCTAACTTTATTTCTCCTTTGTAAAATTAGATAGATAATGTAGTTGTGCTTCTCTCCAATGTATTAGGATTATATATATATATATATATATATATATATATATATATATATATATATATATATATATATATATTGACATGATCATATATTTTCTATTCGTGTTTAGTTTAGTTTTTTTGTTTTTAACCCCCACTTGGTGCCACAAGTTTGGTGTGCACTAGATTAGATTTACTTTTTTGTTTAATAGAATAGAGTGATCATTAAACCTTGGACTCTTTTAAGATTTTTGCATATGAGATTAGCCAGTTAGAAGTTTATACTATTATTTGTTATTTATTTGAAAATTATTTTGCAAAAGTTGCAATTCTTGTTATTTCATACAAAAATTAAAAACAATCAGAATACATAGAAAACAGTCAAAAAATATCCAGTTTTAGAATTCAAGGGAAATAGGGGATATTACAGTGGTATCAGAGCTTCTGTCTTTCTACAGCCCCTATTGGTTGGGGATATTACAGTGGTATTAGAGCTTTTGTATTTCTACAGTCCCTATTGGTTGGGGATATTACACCTTACCAACCCAATTTTGTGTTCTTTGTGTTGTTTAGATAATTGGGTCAACTCTACTGACCATGTTCATTTTTAGATCTTGATTTTTTAGTATAGATTTGACCTTGTCATCCCTATTCTATATTTTTTGCATATACTATTGACTATATTGACATTATACCTTGTTTCAAAGTTGGAATTAACCTTATATACTAGTAATTAGTTCACACTTTCTTTTCGTGTTGTTTGCATGCTTATAATAGATCACATAGCTTAATTAGGTGGTTTTAAATTAATCATTTAGTTTCACTATTTTCTATTTTATGCATACATAATCAAATCACAAATTCTAAAAAATTATTTTAATATTTATCTAACCAAGGCCAACCTATTTTGGATTTTATCACCAAGGGAGAAGTTGACTTGATACTCTAGTCAAATATAAATCATGGTTAATGGTATATTGTGTCTAAGAACATGACACCCTTATTATTTTTGTGTGTGAAGTGAAGGGGTATGCCCCAATACAAATCTTGTATCATTACCACTACAATCAACTTTCCTAAAACCATCCTTAGATTGCCTTCGATTTCCTTGCTTACAGCCAACTTTCCATCACATTAAAAAAAATCTTAATAATATAATAAACATTTAGGTTGACCAATTAGTTATCTCTTTACTTTTTAAGTTGATTACTTGCTCTTTGATTAATTGTATTTTGTATTTCAAAAACTTGTATTAGCCAATATTGGTGCAAGATTTTATGTTGTGTGATTCAATTGGATTGGCCAACATTAATCCAATTGACTATTTATTTCCTTTTAACTATTTATTTTCAAATTTATTGCAAAATTTATCTTTTTTCAATTCACAATCTATTATAGGCTTCTAAAATTTTCCCTTTCAAATGTACTAGGCTGAGTTAGCTGATCCCATACCTTTTTCTAGCCTCTATTCATTGTACTGGATCAACTCAATTGACACTGTACTATTTATAGACCCTATTTTCTCTTTTCTTAGCCTCTATTCACTATATTAGATTGACCCAGTTGAGCCTATATTGTTTTCATACCCTATTTTTATGCTAGGTCAACCTAGTCAACCTGTATTATTTCTTTCATTTCCTATTTTATTGCTTTCTCATCTCTCTTTCTTACACTTGATCATGGACTTTATACTCAATGATAATGTTTATTTTTAGTAAATAGATATGATTAATTTTACCAACCCTCATAGGGTCTCCCATAGATAGAATAGGTCTCATATCTTGGATGCTAGCAATGTTTATATTTTCACTCACACAATGAACTATGATACCCCTCTTAATATCTATTTACAATGTAATCCTCTCTTCTTAGAGTATAGCCCTGAAATGCTCTTCTTTATCTATGAATTTCCTTAACATCAAGGAAAATATCCTTTTAATATTTACAATATTATGATTAGTGTTCAAGTTGAAGAGCCTCATTAACCTACTCTACATTCTCAACTAAATTTGGGGTACCACTTTCTTTGATTCTCAACCTCTTCCTTCGATTTTGACCCCTTCTCATACCATGACCTCTTAATCTCTAACTTCTTCCACTTCGATGCCTAGTATATCCATTAATGTGGTAGGTTCTACATCTAGTGGGGCTCTCATAAGATCCACTACCCTTAATACTTTCACTAGTGAATCATTTACTGCCTAAGGTAATCATGCTACTAGTGATTCTTCTTCTCAGCCATTCACTAGTCCATATTTTGTGACACAAGCAAATTTTGCCACTACTACCTCACATTCTCATAATTCCTCTCAATCTATTATCAACACCAATAGTGTTACCCAAGACACTAATACCACCTCTAATGATTCTAATAATTCTATTCAAACACATCAACTATTATTGTAAACACACAATAAAATGAATGCCTTTAAAGATCATAACATAAATCAAATGATGAGAATGGAAAACCACCTTCTCAATATTCTATCTCATCCTCAATCAATGGCTTGGGGCACACATAACCAGAATGTTCCCCCTCTTCCTCTTTGAGATTCTTAATGACATCTCATTCTTAAACCTCCTTTAGTCAACAAAACCATTAAGAATATCCAAAATGAACCTCTCACTACTCAAATTGATAACATTGATATATGAGGTATCACATCTATAGTTTCTTATAATGGATCAACTGATTCCACCCTTCATCTTAAAATATTTAGAAATCTTTATAAGATTGGGTCAAATTAAACACCTTTGCTTCTACTAAACTCTTATCCAAAATTCTCATAGGTGATGCCTTGGATTGGTACAATGAACTTAAAACTCATTCCATTACTAGTTTGGATGATTTAGTGAATGCCTTAGTTTAATAATTCCAAACTAGTGATCTTATTGAAAATACTTTGGCCCACTTCATAAATTGCAAATAACTTGAAAACAAAACTACTCAAGCCTTTGTTAAAAGGTGAAGAATTTTGTCAAACAAATGTGAACATAACATGGTTGGTGATAATCTTTTCCATCTCTTTACCAATGCCATTTTCCCAGAACTTCAATAATGGGTCCACACTCTCTCTCCACATAACTTGAAGGAGGCTATTGACTAAGTTAAATGACAAGATTTCCTTATGCATCAATTTGAACCACCCCAACCTTATATTATTCCTTGTCTCTTACTTAAGAACAAAAATTGTAATGTTACCAATGATGGGGTTATAGATTCTTATTACACCATTCACAATTTTCATGTTGTCATTCCTACCCCTTTATCATAACTAGCTCCCCCTTCTCAACAATATACTAATCCTCACTTATCTTCACCAAACAACATTAATGTTCACAAGCATTTATCCTCAAATAAATTTCTTAAGTGTCTACCTAGAACTCTTCCATGAGACATTGAACCTATTAATCCTATGAAATCTTGTTATGATCCTAACAAGTTTTCTTGGTTTCATGATGGTTGGGGTCATTCTCATGAGACTTGTAGAAAACTTCATAATTCAGCTATGGAATTTTTTCTTGGTCATAATTTTGACCATGACTCTATCATTCAAAAGCATCAACAAGCTTATGAAATTTATTTTAAGGATTGTAAATCATAGGATAAAACTCAAGCCTTAAACTAAGCCAATGATCATCTATCTATCTACAAAGACCCTCTTCCTACTCATCAACCTATTTAAAACAATCAAGATAAAGCCACCCCTTCCACCAATAATGTAGAAAGTTTTATTTAACCAAATTTTGAAGAGAATATGGTTAGTATGACTACTATATGAAGGGTGGTTGCTTTTATTGATTCCCAACCTATCGACACTCCATCTCAAACTTATCGTGTTATCCAAGATTCTTCTATAACTCATTTAAACGAGTTGGGACAATATGATCTTATAAATTTTGATGATCTAATTTATAATTATCCCTTAGATAACACTTATTTTTTATATTTACCACTCTTTCATCATCTTCTAATACTAATGACAATCAAATTTATACTAACACTTATTCTACCATTTCTCAAAATCAACTTGAACTAGCTACTTCATCATCACAACATGATTTACAAACTTATTCTACACATTCTACTTCTTACCAACATAAATTCCAATGTACTTCATCTCCTCCTTTTTAGGACATCCTTAATTATTATGCACATATATCTAATATCCTTCTTATGGGTTATGATGAGTGGGATCCCATCGTGGAACTTACTCATCTCCCATCCAAGATTCTATTCCTTGGGTTTATGAGGACTCCTCCACATAATAGAAACCATCTTATGTAGCTATTATTTGATATTAATATCCCTTATCTTCCCCTAGTTGAATGAGAGGTAACCTTATCTAGATTTGAAGATAGTATATTATAATAATGTAAAAAGATGTCTATCAATGTTGATGAAACTATGGATACTTATCTTTCTTTAAAATTTCCCATAGATTCTATGATTCCCAACAATATTCTACTTCATGTGTATGATCCTCCCTTATTCATTAGTGTTCAAATAGATGATATTAAATTTAAGTGTGTTTATTGATGAGGGTTCTAGTATATACATTACCTCTCTCGACTTCATTAAGACCCTTAGATTTTAGAATGCAATCTAAAGTCTACACACAACACCTACCAAGGATATGATATAAGGTAAATGCCTTCTCTAGGTTGTGTGTGTCTTCCCATTACTATCCTACCTATCACCATTCATGTGAATATGATGATATTTAACTTTTCCCTTTCTTATAACATCTTGTTTGATAGGCCATGGGTTCACTATATGAGAGTTATTATTTTTTCCACCTTCCAATGCATTAAATTTGCTCATAATAGAGCTATTTATAGGATTCAAGGTGATATTAACCCTTATAATTTAAAATAAGTCCAAGAATATGGTGTTTTCAAGATTCCTACTCCTGAACCTTTTCCTAGTGTTTCATTATGTGAGTCTCAATGTCTTACTTTTCCCATTAATTTAACCCTAGGTTAAAATAGACATCCCAAACTCATTGGGAACATTCCTCCTAATCTATTGGATTCAGATGATGATGATCTTGATGAGATTAACCTAAAGATCAAAAATTTTGATCTCTCACCTCACCTCATCTTGAATATTCTTACTTCCTTATAGCCTCATTCTCACAAGCTTCCTTGTGATGACATTCCCATAATCTTGACTAAGACTCAACATTCTATTCACCACACTTCCTTAGATGACAAGTTTATTATTACTTATGACATTGATCTTCACACCCTAGATTATGATGATGGTTATTCCCTAGATGATACATTCTTAGGTGGTCTTGTATAGGCCCATGATGCCAAAATTATCCATTACCACTCTTCTTCACTTGAGTCTTTTCATGTATCTTATCATTTTCATTTATTTACAGTTCCTAACTTTTTTATTTTTCCTATTTATCATAGGGTATATATGGTGCCAACCACTCTAGTTTCTAAGGATCCTCATAGGAGTATGCTCATGGATCATGTTATGACTGGGCCTTACCATTTTTTTAGGTACCCTAATCACCGTAGTTGATTTACTCTTGAGATTAGTGATACCCTCCTTAGACCTTTTATAGATATTTCTCCTCCCTTAGTAGAGCCCTTATTAGAGCCCATTCTTTCTCTTACTATAGTTGAGCCTATTCCCACTCCTACTATTATTGAGCCTACCCTTGATTATCATCCCATTGCCCATTTCATTAATCCTAGTTCCATTCCTCCTTCATCACCACATTTTCTTGGTGATGGTTTGATTTTTTACCTAAAATGGCTCTATTTCCCACCAAATAGGCTGACAAGTATTCTTTGGCTTCTTCCAATCCTATTATACCTTTATATGTGAGGGTTTCTCCTAAGACTACTCATAATTTTGTGTTTCTTCCATGGGATAGATAATCATTATTCTACCCATTATCATAAGTTATGATAGCATATTGATACTTTGAATCCTTTTTTTCCTACCTCAAATAAATCTATGCTTCCCATGAAGTTTCTACCTACATATATACCTAATTATGGTGAGGTTTATTGTCAATGGAACCAATGTGGTACTCATCACACTGATCATTTCTGCATCTTTCAATAACACATTAAGGGTCACCTTGTAGCTTTTATCATACCTTATTTCATTCCTCTCATTGCTCATTCCTATAATAAGGCTCTTCATTCTTCTCCCATGGCTCCACCTCTAGTGGTTCCATCCCCTCTTGTGGTCCCTACATCACCTCTTATGCCTCCACCCATGATTCCTTCATTGATGGACCTTCCCTCACCTATGGATCCTTCTCCACCCATGAGTGCCTCACCTGTGGATTCCTCTCCATTAAGGAATCCTAAATCTCCTATAAATCCCACTCCCATGCATTATACCAATCATCCCTTACCTAATTTTCCTCAGCAGTATTCATTAAGTATTCCTACTTTTTCTATTGAGGAGATTAGAAGAGAAGTCTTCTCCTAGTTTTCATTAAAGATTGACGAGACATTAGCAACAATTCATATCTAGCTTCATATAGATTTATTTGATATTTTTGATAATGTGTGTGGGAAGATTTATTAGTATTTATGAGCATATAAATGTTACCTTACATTTACATTCTGATTAGACATGTGCTTCAATGTTATTTTTATCTATCTATTATATCATTTGATGTTGTGTCAAATTCATCTTTTTATTATATAGTGATCTTACCTTTTATATTATATCTTTCTTATATTATCATTTATATTTACATATGATTGTCTTTCTTTATCATTGTCTTCTCTTTCTTTCTTGAGTTTTTGTAAAAACTCTCTTCTTTTGCCTTCATGATTATTTGCTTTCTTATCTCTATTTTTCATAGATAATCGTCATTGTGACTTGGTTATAAAAACCCTATTCCCCTTGGTTCTTTTTTCTTTTACCATGTGACCAGTTAGAAAACAATTCATCTCATTATACTTTCCTTTCACCAATCCAATTTTTGGATCTCCTTTTTCCCTTCTTCCTTTTTCATAACTAAGCCTTATTAATTTAAAAGTTGTAGTCATATAAAATGCAAAAAATGGTAACTTGAGCATGGATAATGACACCTAACCAATAGGTCCCTCTTGATTTCTCTCATGACCCTCATAGGCTTGTTTCCACTAATCCCTAGTCATCCATAACCTTCCAAACCTGATCTTAGCTAATCTAGGACTCTGTTTTCATGACCAATCCATCCCCCCAAGTCCCATCTCCCTAGGAAAATAACACCACACTAGGAAAATAACACCAATGCCACTCATGTCTAGTTTTGACACTATTGTCCAAGCTCATTTATGGCCCCAATAATTAATTCTTTTTAGTTTTCCATCCTTATCCTTATCAACCTTATGCAATTAAATTCAATCCATGACCAATAGATCCCTGTAAACTCCCATTCAAAGATCATTTGGAAAGGGTTTGAAAATATCACAACGCAAGAAAGAATATAAGAAAGACTACTCAAGAACATTTCCTTATTCTCTGCATACAACCATCCAATATTATTTCCAGCTTATTTGAATCCTTACACTAGTCCCTAGTCATCTCAAACACACTCAGTTTAGAATTTCATTGCATTCTCATATCATAATTTCACCAAGAACTTTCAAAGGGAGAACTACATATGTCTTGATCCCTTTTTAGAGTATTGGTATGTGGACAGTGTGCCCACACATAGGGTGTGAAGCACATCTAGTGCATCTTACACACACTAACCGCCGCCCTCTTACTAAAATTTGTTTAAATTACAATGAAAGATAGGTTTTTAAGAAAGGATCTACTATATAGGGAGACCTATAGACTTATAGATATAGAAACTTTAGAGATAGGGTCACATAAACCTACTGAATAAAACCCAAAAAACTCAGACCCTTAGGACAATATCACCAGATAAGGACTATAATGTCAATGCCAGACCTATCTATTTTTAACACTCATATCTAATAAAAAATGAAATACATAATCATTTTTATGATAGTTTCCCATGATTTCATAGTAAATATCAGATCTTGTCTCAATTAGATCAACACAATTAAAGCTGTCTTATTTTCTCCCTCTTATTACTATTTTTAGAAAATATCTAATTACCAATAAATTTAAAAAATTATTAGTTTATTTATCATAAATTATTTAATAATTTATCAATCCAACCCCTTTAACTAAACTAGGAATAAAACACCAATATTCCCAAAAAATATTAAAACATTTGGTAAACCTAACTTACTTCATTTACACACAAAAACCCTAGGGTAAAATTTCTATTGATTTTTCCTCTAAATTTATGAATTTTTACTTGAATATTTAAATTAGAAATTAATTTAAAATTTTAAAATTTAGTAGTAAATTTTAAAATAATTTTCTTTCAAACCCTAGTTGCCCATACTAGGTCCCAGTATTTTTCTAGTAATTTTCCAACATTTTTTTGAATTTTTACTAGCAATTAAAATCAAAAAATACCTTCAAAATTCAATACTAATTTCAAAAAAAAAACCTCAAAACCCTAGTTACACATACTAGGTCCTATTCAATCAAGCATTTTCCAATAATTTTATGAATTTTTAGTTGCATATTTAAATCATAAATTCACTTTCATTTTCAAAATTTTATAGTATTTTGCAAAAATATCATTATCCAAACCACGGTTGCATGTACTAGCTCCTATTCACTTCTTGAGGTATCACTTTACATGTTTATGAGCTTCGTATCCTTTTTACACAATTTTTAATTCACTATTTTTAGAAATCTACATTCTTTATATTTAGTACTTTCTTTTTCTATCACTTTGCCTATTATAATTTTTTGCAAAAACTTTAAACATATTTCAAATTGTTTTCCTACCTTCATAATGACTCAATACACCAGTTTTGATGAAACTGATAAAAGGGAACTTTAAGAACTCCTAACCAAATACCATGACATTCAAGATGACATGCTCAAAATACTTCAAGAAGAATAGCAAAGAGTAAACAATGGTCAATCTTCTCAAACCATAGAGTAACTAGTTGCGAATGACACTACAAGGGAAACTATGTCTCAACAACCCCCTATAGTATCACAACCTTCTTCTATGCCATCATCTATAGCTAGTACATCTTTATCTCCTGATGTGGTAGCCTTTGTGTAAGAGATAAAATCTCTTCAATCCAAAGTGCTACATCTTAATCAAGGTGCCTCTATAATTACATAGGATTTGGACTATTTTGCTCTACTACATACACCATTAGCACATCACATTACTTCCACACTCTTGCCACAAGATTTTGTTTAACCCAAGATTACTCTTTATGATGGCAAGGGTGATCTAGAAATACATTTGAAATATTTTCATGTAGCATGCTTGGATTATGTACCAAATGACTAGCTACTTGCCAAGCTCTTTCTATGAAGCATAAAGGGTTATGCTTTAAAATGGTTCTATAGTTTACTAAATCAGTTGGTTAGTGCATTCAATCCTTTAGCTAACATGTTCATAGCCCATTTCAACATCAACATTGTGTTAAGCATAAAATATACTGAGAGGGGGGGGTGAATCAGTATATTATATATCTTATAAATATTTCCTTTAACCAAATACTAGTTAATCAAACATTCAAGATATGCAATAAAACTCAAACAATAAACATCCACACAAGATAGAGAGAGACACCAGATATAATGTGGAAACCCAATGTGGGAAAAACCATAGAGAATCAATCTCAAATATATTCATGAGAACAACCCCACAGGAGCACCATACCCCTTTGCCAAGTATAAACCTTAGCTACAACTCATGATCATCAACCCACAGGAGCTTCAAACCCATTTTTTGGGCACCAACCCATAGGAGCACCAACCCCTTTGCCAAGCACAAACTCATCAACAATTCATGAGCACCAACCCATAGGAGCACCATCCCCTTTGTGTATACCACACACCTATCTCTCAATGTTGCTATCTCAACAATTGATAGATCAATACAACATCTCTTTCCTCTCTCTCACCTTTGCTCTTCTAAGCTAGATATAACAAATACAAATCATATTCATCTCTCACAATTGCTCTTCTAAGCTAGACATTACAATATCAAAATCAACCTCACACACACACACACATTAAAAATGGCTACTCAAGCCTTTATTTATAGATTTCCAAATGACCTTTGGCATTCCCCCTTTGTGACCTTTCAATCTTCATAGAAAATGGCACCAATCTTGGATGACCCTTCATATCCAAGCATTTGAAAAGTCATGTGGTGACCCTTCATGACCAAAAACATCTTTCCCACTTTGTCCTTATCTTTGGTGACTTTTCATGTTCCTCAAAGTGTTCCTTCATGAGAAATTTGACCTTTACTCTTTTGTCTTCACTTGGTGACTCTTGGTATTCCCCAAGATGACTCTTCATGGGAAAATGCATCCCATGCTTCATTTATCTTTATCCCGTGACTCTTCGACTTCACCATGGGCCATTATTTTGTCTCATATCAAACCAAAAAATATATTCGTTAATATTAAATAAATATTAACTCATATTAGTCAAGATAAACAACATTAAATGCAATGGGGCCTTTATCACCAATAATACTAAACCTTTGACATCAATGAAAATATTTCCAACAATCTCCCCCTTTGTCATTGATGGAAACCTCAATCTTGAAACTATCACATCCTGTCACCTACACATACCATCATCTAAAAACATACAGTAACTCCCCCTTACTGTAGCAACCTGTACCTATTCCCTATACCTATTTTCTACACCTGTACTTGTACATGTTATTCTCCCCCTTTGACATCAATGGAAAAGGGCCTACCCAGAGCTAACACTTAGCTCCCTCTCACTTGATGCTAAACATCACTGGCAGGAAGTAATAGAAATTAATCCCAACTCCTCTCGCTGATCTTTGAATGTATCCTTTGATTGTGCCTTTGAGAAGATATCTGACAAAACATATACATTGTTCCCTATCCTTTGAACATCTGCAATCAACTCATTTGAATTTTTTCTTCTAATCTCACAACCTTCAGCATGAAACCTTAATGTGTATCCTTGATCACAAATTTGACTAACACTCAATAGATTATGCTTAAGACCTTTTACATAAAAAACATTTTTAGTCTTAGTTCTACCATAATCCAAAATCAAAGTACCTTTTCTGACTATCTTGGTAGTGGTTTTATCTCTGAATCTCACTGTACCACCATTTATCTTCTTTATAACAATGAATTTATTTTTATCACCTGTCATATGCCTTGAACATCCACTATCAATTAACCATGGCCAATCTTTACCTCCCACATGCAGAGCTATCTGCACCATCATAGAATCTTCATGTTGTTTCATCTGCCATGAACATGTCTAAACCTTCTCCCTAATGAATTGAGCTTTGAAACTCTAATCCTTCTGCTTGATGAATGGAGCTTTAAACCTCTGATCCTTCTTGACTGACTCAAACATGCTTCTACAATACCAAGCTATGTGTCTGAAGTTGTTGCACTTGTAGCATACTATGGTCTCTTCATTAAATCTTGATAGAGGAGCAAAAGAGTTGTGGCTTCTGCTTGACTCTACTTGACTTTCCTTCTCCTTATTTCTAAAATTGTTAGCTCTTTTTCTACATTCTACTTTCTTATGACCATATCCATTACAATAAAAACAATAGCCATAAAAATAAGACCTATCTGTATATCTCTAACCTGATTGCCTTTTATAGCTTTGTTCCTTCCATCCTTCTCTATTTGGAATGTCCTTTGTATTCTTCACTTCTCCCCTTTCTATTTCTTCTTGTGTCAAATCTTTAGCATAGCTCTTTTTCTTTTCAAAACTGATCCCTATCTTATCTGAATATGCTTTTTGACTTTCTAATATCTTGTTCAGCATGTTAGTGCTATCTTCAAATTTTGAATCACTGATTACTTTATCACTGACTGCTTTCTTAATATCTTCTTTTAAAGAGGCAATTTCAATAACATGCCTTTCACAATCTTTTCTTGTTATTTCCAAATGTGCTTTGAGATCTTCTTCATTCTCCTTGGCTTCTTCAAAGTGTGCTTGTAGATCTTCAATCATTTCCTTTGACTCTTGTTCATTTTTCTCAATCTGGTGCTTTAACCTTCGATTCTTATTTTGAACAGCTTCTAACTCTTCTAGGGCACAATTGAGTTCTCCTTCCATATCCACTTTAGCTTCTTCCTCTTCTTCTTCTTGATCATCATCATTTATGGCCATGAATAGAATCTCTTCTTCTTCTGAATCACTGACTCGACTATCTTTGCCTGAGCTAGGATCTTTAGAATACAGGCTCTTCTTCTTGAATCCCTTCTTAGATTTGCCTTTGAAATTTTTCTTGTATGTAGGCTTTTCTTCTTCATCATATTTAACTTTATCTAGGCATCTAGCTAAAAAATGTCCAATCTTCCCATTATTAAAACATTTAAAAGGTAATTTTCCTTGATATTTACCTGTTCCTCTTTTTGGCCTGCAAATAAAAAGTGTTTCATTGTCATCTTCATCATCACTGGAACTATCACTTGATTCTTGAATCTTATCTTTCTCCTTCTTTGATGTCTTGAAAGCCGCTTCTCTCTTTGAGGGTTTATCTTGTTCTGTCTGCATCTCATATGTCGTGAGAATACCTTAAAGCTCATCCATCTTTAGCTTGGCTAAATTCTTCATCTCCTCAATTGCTAAAACATTTGCATCATATCTCATTGGTAGAGATCTCAAAACCTTTTGCACCATCTTTGACTCTTCCAATGTTTCTCCAAGACCTTGAATCTAATTTACTATCTGATCAACTCATAAGAGATAACTTGCTATATCTTCTTCTTCTTCCATCTTCAAACTTTCAAACTACCTTCTAAAAGTCTACAACTTAGCTTCCTAAACCTTTCCATCAACTTTATAAATATTCTCAAGTTTTACCCAAGTTTCATGAGTAAATTTACATTGCATAACTTTAACAAATTCAGATTCACATAAACCACATAAAATAGCATTTAAAGCTTTAGCATTACATTCACTTGCCTTCTTTTCTACTGAAGTAATTGTAGATGTCTGTGGCTCTTCATATTCCTCCACCACTATGGCACCTTCATTCTCATGCTCCAAAAAGCATAATTCATCCCATCAAACAAAGGTGCCTTATTTGTAGAAAATCCTTCCTGTGACCTAGCCATCATGCTTTCCCAATCTACCTTCAAGCTGTAAAACTTTTCAAAAAGGAACCTGCTCTGATACCAATTGTTAAACATGGAATATACTGAGAGGGGGGGTGAATCAGTATATTATATATCTTATAAATATTTCCTTTAACCAAATTCCACTTAATCAAACATTCAAGATATGCAATAAAACTCAAACAATAAACATCCACACAAGATAGAGAGAGACACCAGATATAACGTGGAAATCCAATGTGGGAAAAACCATAGAGAATCAATCTCAAATATATTTGTGAGAATAACCCCATAGGAGCACCATACCCCTTTGCCAAGTATAAACCTTAGCTATAATTCATGAGCACCAACCCACAAGAGCTTTAAACCCCTTTTTCGAGCACCAACCCAACACCTATTCATGAGCACCAACCCATAGGAGCACCAACCCCTTTGCCAAGCACCAACTCAACAAAAATTTGTGAGCACCAACGCATAGGAGCACAACCCCTTTGTGTATACCACACACCTATCTCTCAATGTTTCTATCTCAACAATTGATAGATCAATACAACATCTCCTTCCTCTCTCACACCTTTGCTATTCTAAGCTAGATATAACAAATACAAATCATATTCATCTCTCATAATTGCTCTTCTAAGCTAGATATTACAATATCAAAATCAACCTCACACACACACACATTACAAATGGCTACTCAAACCTTTATTTATAGCTTTCCAAATGGCCTTTGGCCTTCCCCCTTTGTGACCTTTCAATCCTCATGGAAAATGGCACCAATCTTGGATGACCCTTCATATCCAAGCATTTGAAAAGTCATGTGGTGACCCTTCATGACCATAAACTTCTTTCCCACTTTTGTCCTTATCTTTGGTGACTTTTCATATTCCTCAAAGTGTCCCTTCATGAGAAATTCGCCCTTTACTCTTTTGTCTTCACTTGGTGACTCTTAGTATTCCCCAAGATGACTCTTCATGGGAAAATGCGTCCCATCCTTCTTTTATCTTTATCCCATGACTCTTCGACTTCTCCATGGGCCCTTATTTTGTCTCATATGAAACCAAAAATATATTTGTTAATATTAAATAAATATTAAATCATATTAGCCAAGATAAACAACATTAAATGCAATGGGGCCTTTTATCACCAATAATACTAAACCTTTGACATCAATGACAATATTTCCAACACATTAGTGATAAGGTTTCATATGCTCAAGTCTTACAATAAAAATAAAGGTCAAATGAGCATCTCATAGATTATGTTCTTAGGTATAATACTATCTTGGCTAAGATGATTATCCCCATGGTTGATCAAGAGTTATAATGTCTCTTTAAACAAAGTCTTCTACCAATTTTGCATGAATCAATTATGTTTGAAATATTATCTTCCTTCAATAAATTATATCACACACTAAAGGAAAGAGAAGTCAAGTTAATTACAATAAACAAAATCAAGTACACAACTAACTCAGACACAATAAATAAGAGTAACAATAAAGTCCCATACAAATTAAATTTCAATGATAACAAGAATCAGAATCAACCTATAGTTAATGTAGCTTTAGAGTCCCCTTAGTGAGTAGTTTTATCAACACCTCCTCGGTAAACCTTCACTAATCTATCAATTTATTCATCTAGAGTTTTATAGTAGCTATTATATTATAACATCATATCTCTCCCTCCTATTCAAGAAGTTGACCTAATAAAGCCTCTTTCATAGGGATATGATCAACATGTATTTTGTGAGTTTCATAGGACACCAAGCCATACAATAAATAGATGCATCAATTTGAAACATAAGATACAAGATTTAATAGATGGTAATCATATTGATCTTGGTACTTTAGTTGAGCCTCTTCAAGAAAATCAAGCACAAGATAAAGCATTGAAAATATTTTTAGATCCTTTTCTATAGCATTCCAAATAGGAGACAGGGGATACATCAAGGGTTCACCATGCATATCACACACATGAATCATCGATACATAAATGTCACCTCTATTTGAATCACATCCTTTGAGAAACATGATTAGTGTATATAATTTTAGAGTTATAGCTAGACCTTCTATCTCCTTCTCAGAGTAGGATATCATTAAGGATGATTTGGATTATCACGCAATCTTTATCAGAGCTTACATTCATAATCATCCTATGCATAGTGTTCTCATCGATAATAGAACTAGTGTAAACATATGCACTATATCATTATTGCATCATTTGGGATATTAATAATATGATATTACCCTAATGTACATAGTTATCAATAGATTTAGTGGGCACATATAGAGTTCATTAGGTTAGATTGTACTTCCTCTATAGGTTGGTCCAACACATTTGGCCACACCATTCACTATTGTTCCTAGTGTAGGAGTTTTAAATATGTTACTTGGTTGACCATGGATTCAAAAACTTAATGTAATACCTTTTATAGTTCATAGATTCATGAAATTCATTCATGATAATCAGGTTTTTATAGTTTTTAGAGATCCATATGAGTTTCCACTCCCCACTTTAGAGCCATCTACTATTCCATAATCACTAGTGTCAGATTTACCACTAGTTATAGTTTCTCCACCAATTCTAGTTCTAATTTAGACATATTTGAGGCAACAATCACTATCATAGAGGGTTCATACACCTCTATAGCTTCAAGATTCTATACAAATTCTAGCTACAGTGTTCACACTCAATGTAGTCTCATTGTGGTCTCATGCACATACACAGAACATATGTTTAGAGATCTTTTCTTACTACCAGATGGGTCCCTAAGATCCCTATAGTTGCATCCACATCTTAGAGTTATAGTGGCACCCCATAGTCAATTTGCACTTTAGAGACTTCAAAGCATTTTTAGTATATACAACTTTTAGAGCCACAATCTCAGGATCTCCATCATTCTTCTTGATCATGCATGATTCCTCTCCTTGATACAAGACACCATGATAAGGAGTCTCCCATGAGACTCATCAGTTAGTATCACCTTCTCTTAGCCTACATGTACATAGTCTCCTATTATTTATTATACATAATTTACCTATGATTGATTTTACATAGTTTAAATATTCTCAAAATATAAAAATAATACAAAATTTCAAAATAAAAAAACATTCAAATATGTCACAAACATAAAAACATCTTGATTGTATGAATCCTCCATGATCGACATTTATAATACTATGATAGACTTACTTTTTTTGTTTTATGCTATTATTTGTCAATTTATTTACATTACCACATTTCAATTTTTCTTCTTTGAGTGTGTGCAGTGACTTCCAGACCCTTGATTTCTTCACTCTACCCATTGAGGGGGCATCCTACTCCAGCATGTGAGATGGACATTGATATATCTTCCCCTTGGGGGCATCTTCTACATGACTAAACCATCTAGGTTAGGTCATTTCTACAGCACACACTCTAGTTATCATGTTGATGTACATTATTTACTAGAATACACAAATTAGTCTATTGACACTCACTAGTGTTTAGAACTTGTGTATTTATTTCCATATACCTAGTCTTGCACAAACATGTCTTTCATAATTTCATACTCTTACTTTTATTAGTTATATATGCTTATATTTTATAGTCTTTACATGATTTCTCTTCTTGCTTAGAGTAGTTTGATGTGATTTCATTCCTAGTTCCTGCATATTTCCATTATGTGCCTTAGGACATTTGTCAATGCCTTTTTCTTTTATTCATGTGTATGCCTTTAGACATTTTCTAATGTCTCTTTCTTGTAATCTTTTATATGATTATGTCTTTCATGCTAACTCGATTATTTCAACTGTATGTGTATATGGCATTTGAACATGCCTTGTATGTTTTTTTCAATTTGAGTGACATGTGTCCATGTCCCTTATTTTCTTGGCTCTTTAGCCACTCTTGTATGATTCTTGCTTATTGCCTTGTGTGCTTATTACTTGATTCATTTATATTGTTTTTAATGCCATGATCCAAATCATGAATTATCTTGGTTCTTAGATGCCATGATGAACATCATATTCCATTCCTTCATGATAACTACCAACTACCAACTAACACTTTCAATACTAATTTAGTACATAGCACATGATTTTAGATTGTTATATCTATCTAGGCATACACCTGTTGATCTAAAAATATCTCAATATAAACCATTCTATATCTTGAGATATCATATCAATTATCATTAATATATCATGTATTTTATAGCATAACACACTTGCATGGCTCTTTCTTCTAAGGGAAGTCATTATAATATCTCCATTCCTACCCTTAGAAGAGAGGGAAACAAATAGGGGTTTTATCATAGAGATCAAAGCTCTTATCAACTAAAAAATCTAGTTTTATAACACTTAGAACAATAACCAAACATCAAATTAGCTAGAATAGACCAGCTAAATAGTCAAGAATCTATAACAGTCATCAGATTTAGCCCAAGACAACAATGTCAAGACTAGAATATAATGCTAATGGCACTACTATCTATTTCTAGTGCTCGCATTTAAATAGCAAAAAAACCAAAATTTATAGAATTAGGTACAAAATAAGGTTTAACTATAGATTTTTACAATGAGACCATTTTATAATTAGTAGTTTTAGTACACATTTTGATTAGAGAATCCAAATATAGGGGGCATAATACAAAACATGATAGATATCACTTCCAATTCTAGATAGGGTAATTGGTACAACTTCTAGATTAGAATCCATGTTTTAGACACTAGTGACTAGGGGTAATGTGCATGGCACATTTATTTCTTTTCTTTCCAAGTTTAATATTACCTAGGCATTCTCAGTATTTGCATGTCATACTTCATCTACAGGTGGTTGGCATTATTTTGGTGTGGATTTAATATAATCCTAACTTTTGAGTTCTTGATTTCCTAAGTGGCTTCCATATAAACTAAATTCCCAATTTTAGAGTGGCTTTCATATAAGCCTCATCTCCATCTTTTAGAGTGGCCAAGAGTGGCATGATTTCCATCATACATTCAACTATCCATGCCAACATTATTAGATCATACTAAATTTATGGGCTTCAAGAGCCATCTCATACAACACACATTTCATACTAATATTAGTTCATATCTTCACTTCATGGAATAAATATGGAGCAAAAGGTCTAGTTAGCATTTGTATTCTTGATCCACGTATTCAGAGGGATTGGACACATAGTTGAAACATTAATCAACACACGTATGACCACATAACCTTAATTAGTGGGTGATGATGGAGACAAATGGCTATCCTTTGTAGTCTTGATCCACTTTTGAAGAGTTGAGCACTTAGCTTTGTCTGTGATGTTACTCTTGGTTCAATACACATCCAACATCACCCAACACATCCAACATCACTTAATATCATAATAGGTTTTGTATTGGTCCATGTACCCAGTGAGGTGTATTCATTTATTTCTCTTTATGTCTCTTATCTAGCTTTGTATGTTCTTATTTTACATATAGTATATCTAATAAGAGCTAACATACTCTTATTTTTTCATGTAGACTCACACTTCACAGCATGCTCTCTTTATGCATAACCCAACATCATAATAGCATCATGAGTTCACCCTTGCAAGTAAGTTGAGGTACACTTTTTATTTTTCCTTTATCTTAGTATTTCACTTTGTTTCATCACTAGAATAAATGGAGGTAAATGTAATCATGTAAAATGCAAAAATTGGTAACTTGAGCATGGCTAATGACACCTAATCCATTGGTCCCTCTTTCTTGCTCTCATGACCCTCATAGGCTTATTTTCATTAATTTGTAGTCATTTATGGCCTTTCAAACCTAATTTTATCTGATTCAAGACTCTATTTTCATGACCAATCCATCCCCATAGGTCCCATCTCTCCAAGACAATAGCACCACACTAGGATAATAGTGCCAATACCACTCTTGTCCAGTTTTGGCACTATTATCCAAGCTCATTTCTAGACCCAACATTCATTTCATTCTAGTTTTCCATCCTTATCCTTGTCATCCTAACATGAAAAAATTCAATCCATGACCAATAGATCCCTATAAAATCCCGTTCAAAGATAATTTGGAAAGGGTTGGTAAATATCACAAAACAAGCAAGAATACAAGAAAGACTATTCAATCACATTTCCCTATTCTCTACATATAACCTTCTAATACTATTTATAGCTTATTCAAATCCTTACCCCCTTCCCTAGTCATATCAAGCACACCCAATTTATCATTTCCTTCTATTCTCATATCATAATTACACCAAACACTTTCAGAAAGAGAAATACATATGGCTTGATCCCTCTTCGAAGAATTAGTAAGTAGGTATCATGCCCAAACACAAGGTATGAATCACATCCAATGCATCTTACACACACTAAGCCCCACTTATTACTAAAATTTGGTAAAATTACAATGAAAGATAGGGTTTGAAGAAAGAATATGATCTATAAGGATCTCTATAGACTTCTAGTTAAAAAAACTTTAGAGATAGGGTCACATAGACCTACCAAACAAAAATGAAAAAGCTCAAATCCTCAAGACAATAGCATTAGATAAGGAATACAACACCATTTCCACTCTTATACACTTTTAGAACTCATATCCAATTAGAAAATGAAATTTAGAATCCTATTTGTGACAGTGTCCCAGGCCTACATAATGAATATCAGATCTTATCTTAGCCAAATCAACATAGTTTACGCTATGTCTTATTTTCTCCCTCTTATTAATATTTTTAGAAAAGCTCTAATTAAAAATAAATTTCACAAATTAGTAGCTTAATTACCATATATTATTTACTGATTTATCAATCCAAACCTTTTAACTAACTTATAATAAAACACCAATATTCCCAAAAATTATTAAAATAAAATCAAAATCATTTAACAAAAGGAAATGATATAAAAGGTAATAATATTCTTAAAATTTAAATCACACTAAAAACATGATTCAAATCACATCTCCTTCTTATTCAAATCTCAAACTCCATAGTTGGCCTCACAGTAGAGCCAAGGTCTTTTGGGGTGTGGTAGGCCAATAGATAAAAAAAGGAGAATAAAAAAATCTTTTAGTGATACCTACTTTCTCATGCAAGTACTCAATCTTCACAGTAGACTAACGACTCTATAAGGGGTCTTGAAGAATGGGGAACATGTCATGGGAAGGTAGGTCCATTTTAATTTTCCTTGTACCAATCTAATTTCATGAGTTGATCTTAGTAGCACACTTATTTTCCTAAAAAGCTTTGTGTTTATAGTGAATAGGTTTCCTTTATACATTGATAGTCATTAGTCACTTAGTGTCCTCTCATGTCCTTAGTATGCCTCTTTCCTCTTAAGTTCTTCTCATAAGATGCCTAAGTATTTCTTTTTACATTCCCATTTTCATTCCTTGTATCCCTCCTATTTCATCTTGAGAAATATTGTTTGGTTTATTGATCACTCCCCTTGGGATTGCATTTTTGAGTTGCATGGTAAGACCATGGATAGGACCTGGCCATCCTCACAAATTACCACATTTTCAATTTTATTACCCACATCTTTTTTTACCTAATTGTCTTATTTTCTCTACCCCAATGGTTTTCTCTTTATTACTTGTAGTGTAAGACCATAGATAGGACCTAACATTCCTCACAAATTTTTAAAATAATACAGGTCATAAAAAAAATTGCATGTCAAATATGAGATAGGATGTGATTGATTATGAAGTTACACATCATTGACATGCATCCCAGCTTGATTTAGTGTGTTTTAAGCTTAATTTATCTTTCACTTTTTTATCTTCCTAGTTTCCAATTGCATGTAAAAATACAACCATTTCTTGAAATGTTCATACTTCCTAGCTTGAATTAGTGTGATCAATTTAAGACAAATATTTTTCCAATTTTATTTTTTCCTCTTATACTTCCCAACATGATATAGTATGATTGATTTAATTAATTTAATTTTTTATACTATTTTTTCCCTCTTAGATACCTTCCATTTTATTAAATTGTTTTTATACTTCCCAATGCGATTTAGTATGATTTTACTTGTTTTAATTTGGTGCAAAAATCTTTCACTTTGGCTTAGAAAAACAAATTCCTTTTTGACCATATTATTTTACCATCCCTTGGTTCTTTATACTTAGTAATTTTTCTTGTTATTACACATTTACCAACTTGAAATAGTGTGTATTACATTTTTTTGATTAGTTATATTTTACCAAGTCTTTTTGCCTATTTCTTTTCAACTATGCATGTGTTCTACATAATGCTAGAAAAGAAACCACATCCCATATATTTCTTATAGCATATAAAACCACTAACTAAATATATGTGATAGAAATAAATATATCCAAATAATCCAAAACCAAAACCACAATGACAATAACATACACAATCAACATAAATATGCCAAACTATATATATATATATATATATATATATATATATATATATATATATATTATATAGAATGCTCCAGCTCTATGGCTGGGCTCCATCCTATCTATCTTTTGGCCTAGCCACTCTTCCTCCCAATGCCTCAATATAATGCCTATGAGTAGTATGTTATAAGGAGGCCATATAAGATCTCAATCTATCTACCTTTCCCTCTATATGTACAACCTATGCCTGTACCTACATTAACTGGGCTAAGGTAGCCATGCATGTCTCCCTCTTTTATTCATTCACTTATGTCATATGGGCCAGGGTTGTTATATATGCCTATGCCATTTGCATCACCATATCTAGATTCATAGCTCTCTCATCTACCAAGGCCTGCCATGCCCATATCTTGCCTACACCCATATCTATTAGTGGTTGCATCCTTTCTCTCTATGATTATATCTACCTCATTTCCTACCTTGCTAATCTAAACAAACTCATTTGAGATAGGGAAGATGGTACACTAGGGTCCTCTAATGTAGTAGGTTTATATGGCTGTAGAGTCTCATCTAGAACATCATGGAGTGCTCCCCTCATAAGGGACCCCCATCTCTCATCCTCATCCTTAGCTATGCCTATAAAATCACATTGAGATAGATATTAGATCATTATTATATCTCATAATATATATCTACCTCTAATATTTATTTCAAAATAAAAATTTAATAAATAATTTAATCATCTTTATTACCTATTTGTGTCTTAGCCACTATGGTCTCACCATTTGTGTGATTTCCTAACATAGTCTCCATTTATGTGATCTCCTAGCACCTATTCTATAGGTCATTTCTTCAGCTCAAATTTGACTATCATGGATCACATCTACCTCAGCCTACACCTAAGTGGCCTCTTTATCATCTAGCTCTCTTCTGGATCACCTACTAGGTCATCAAGGATGGTGATAGTCTCCACTCTCCCCTACTCCTCTTTCCTCTATCGATGTCATGTCCTCGATGGTCATTACTCATCTCATTGTTAAGCTAGTGGTGGTATCTCTAGTACCACTACCTTTTCACCCCTCTCCTCCTACTCTACTCCCTAACATACTCATCTAGTCCATGGTTTCTCATGACATGGTTCTAAAAATACACTTAAATCATTAAATTACTAAAAAATTGACTTAAGATTCATAGTTGCATACCTATAGTGCACTCACTACTGCTCCTAGAACCCCTACACATCTAGCCTATCATCTCCTCACCATCTTACTTTTTTTGGTATTTAAATCTCTTTTTCTCTCCTTCACAAGCTAAAATAACTAAATGACTTATCTTTCCTCCTATTTAAAACACTTTTCAAAATTCAAATTCTTCAATTATTTTTCTACAGATTCCTTATTTTGCTTATATATTTGTTTCTATTCATTGATTTTATTAACCATAAAATGCATTAGATTAATGATAACCTAGAGAATATCTTCCACTATAATATTCCTATATTCCAAAAATTTCAATTTTTGGCTATTTTTTGCACTAACATCTATAGGTTAGCCTAGTGTTCATATTAGATGCCTTCACTCTTTTATTGTAGTCTACTTATATATCTACAACACTAAGGTAAGTAAATGTATGTGTTTTTCAATTCTATCCTTTTATTTATCTTATGTTTTACTTACTAAACTTTACTTAGCATTAGTGTTGTGTGTATCATGTTATATTTCCTAAAGCACCATCTCATGTTGTACTCACATGACTTGTGATGAGATTTGAGTGGGGTATATGTTTACACATAATATTTTAAAACTTTTATCAATTACTGACACTTTCTATCTTATAGTAACCGATCGAGTCTCAATCTCATTGAGTACACACCTTAAGGGGTGACCAGAAAAGGGGTGAGTAGACCATTAGTGCTTCATAAGATTGTTGTCCATTTTTCCACTTACCATCTACACACTTATCTTCTAAAACCATTTACCCTAAGCTTATTCTTCTCATTTTTACCCATTCTAGTCATTTGTCATGTTTTATCCTCTTTATTCTTCCCTTGACCCCCTTTCACTAGTTGACTATACTAGGTCAACTAGGTTGACCTTATACAATTTTTAGCCTGTGATTACTATACTAGGTTGACAAGGTTAAACATGTACTATTTAGGGATATTTTTCACTTAGAGTTTCATTATCTCTTCGACTAACCTAGCTTAGGACCTAGTGATTTACCTCCTAAAAATGTACAAGGTTGACTAGGTTAACTCTATACAACTGACATAATCGATATGATTTAGAGAAAAATATGCCTATATATACAAGTTCATTTCCAATTATTTATAAGAAGAGAATCAAATAATAATAAGTGTGAATAAACATCTATTTATTGACCATTCTACTTGAAGAATAAAGCTTAGGGTTTTATACTTTCATTAGAGATACGGGTCTTGTCTTGTGGAGAAGTCTTTTGGATGCATAGATATGTTATGTATCCTAGAGCTGATTTGTATTTGTTATCCTTACATACCAAAAAAATCTCTTGTGAAGCACCTTGGCCAAGGGAGAGATTGAGTCTCAGTGGGTTTGTCTTCAAGGTAAGTATTCCTAACTTTATTTTTCCTTTGTAAGAGTAGATAGATAATGTAGTTGTACTTCTCTCCCATGTATTAGGAATATGTATACATTGACATGAGTATATATCTTATATGCATGTTTAGTTTAGATTTTTTGTTCCTAACCCCCATTCTATACAAGTTTTTATGTGCACTAGATTAGATTTACTTTATTATTGACTAGAATAGAGTGAACATTAAACTTGTGACTCTTTTAAGGTTACTCAAATTGTCTAGTTGAGGACAAATAAACTACCTAAAGGTATAGTGACATTAGAGAGTATATTCAATGAATATGATTAGTTAAAGAAGGATAAGGTTAGTATCTCCATGAAAAGGAACATTATAAGAAGTTATCTATTTTCAAAGACAAGTTACTAAAGTTAGGGAAAGTGAATACCAAGGATGAGAGAGATACCTTAATATCCTTATGTCACAATTTTCCATATGTATTTTCATGGAATTACCATGATTTAAAATGGTTTGAACCTAATTTGGCCCAACACATCATAGAGTTGGAGGACAGTGCAAAATAGATAAGGTAGAAACAAATACCAATCAACCCTAAATTTGAAGTACTCATGAGAAAGGAGTTGATAAAATTGATTGAATCTAAGATCATATTACCTATTAAACATTCCTCATGGGTGTAAAATCTTGTGCCTATAAGGAATAAAATGTGAAGATACATTTATATGTTAACTTTAGAGACCTCAACAAGGTGTACTTTAGGGATCATTATCCCATACCATCCATGGATCATATTATTTATAAGGATGCAGGCTCTTAGAGGTTATCTTTACTTTATGGATACTCTAAGTATAATCATATATTGGTGAGATAATAAGATAGACACAAGATTGCATTCACAATAAAGTGGGGCACCTATGCATACATGAAGATGCCCTTTGGACTATCTAATATAGGGAAAACTTTCCAAAGAATAATAAATTTAGCCTTTCAAGGGATCATTAATGATATGTTGCTCATTTAACTTGTTGACATCAATATATTTTCAAATGATATTAAGGATCACATGATGTTAGGTTATGGAGCTAAAAGCTTCAACTATGCAGACATGGAGGAGGTTACTGAGTTTTAGGGATACCAGCGTCAGCAGTGTAACCGATGTCAGTCATCTATAGTGCAGAAGGGCAATCGGCATCGACAGGAGGTTGGCAGACATCGGTCAACTCTAGGTAGACAGGGACCGATGTCGATCACCTGTGCGGTTATAGAACTGTTCATTGCACGAATAGTTATTTTGTTGAACCGAGTATTTGTATGTAAAAGGCTATTTTTGGTCTTGAGTTATGAGTCTAATTATTGTAAATTAGAAGTCTAAGGTATTGTTTAGTGTGGGATCTATTTATAGACCCATTGGCATGTATTGTAAAATGTGTTAGATAGCCAGTGTGCTAGTTAGAGTTGAGCAAGTGTAGCTCCTTCTAGTTCCATAGATGAGAAAATAGAGGAAGGCAAGGAAGATCCTTCCAATTGTAAGAACAGGGTGATCTGCAGGTTGTTGCAAGATCAAGGAGAAGTTCTACATGTGTAAGTAAGATCATTTGAGTTGCAGGTTATTGCAAGCTTATGGGAGATCTACTTGAAGTACTTTGAGTATTTGTGTACTGGTAGGGTTATTACTGACTGGTTGGAGGTGAACACCAATTCTATGTTTGAGTTGTGTGTTGGGACCATTTTTGGTAGGAGAGTGAACTCTTGAAGAAGAATTACTATACACTTGGTGTGGGAAGCCTGAAAGGTGTGGAAGAGTGTGCGTCTCTTCATTGTATTCTTTTCTGGATGAGTATTAATACAATTTGTGTTGTCTCTCATATTATGTGTCATTTGTGAATTCTAGTTACTTATTACTTCTGGTTAATTCCACATGTTTAGTTGCTAATACAAGGTAATCATATTGTGTTCTTATTGAGGAGCAAGATCCTGACAAGTGGGATCAAATATGTTTGTTGTTCTTGATTCCTCATCAACTAGTATCAGAGCTTTTGGTTGGGTTACTAACAGGTGTTTCAGATCTGGTTAGTGTGTGTTGATTATAGGTTACTCACATGGGTTTCTGTTTGAGTGGGAGTATAGAATGGTAGAAGAAATTAAGCTACGAATGGAGAAGTTTAATGGAAATAACTATCAATTATGGAGGATGCAGATTGAAGATTATCTGTATCAAAAAGATTTGTACTTACTGTTGGGTGGGGTTGCATGCAAGCCCACAGATATGAAGGATGAATAATGGGAGGTTCTTGATCAGAAGGCTCTGGGATCTATAAGGTTGAGCCTTGCATCGTCTGTGATTTCCAACTTATCTCAGGCTAAGACAACGGTAGAGTTGATGGAATCTTTGGCAAATTTATATGAAAAACCCTCAGCTTCAAATAAGGTATTTCTTATGAAGCAATTATTTAATTTGCAAATGTTGGAAGGTAGATCTGTTCATAGTCATCTTAGTGATTTCCATGGTTTGGTAAACCAGTTAAGTTCAGTCAATATTGTTTTTGATGATGAAATTAAGGCTCTCTTAATCTTATGCTCATTACCTGAAAGTTGGGAGAGTTTGGTAATGGCAGTCAGTAATACTGCGTCTGCTTCAAAAATATTAAAAGTGGATGATGTTGTGAGTGTAATCTTGAATGAAGAAATTCACAGGAAAAGCACAGGTGAATCATTAGGAAATGTTTTGAGTGTGGAAAGCAGGGGAAGGCAAAGAGAGAAGATCGAGCATGGGAGATCAAGGTCTAAGATAGGCAAGAGATCCAAGTCTAGGTATGGTAGAATAACCTGCTAAAAATGTGGAAAGCAAGGGCACTTAAAGAGAGATTGTAGGTCGGATGAAGATCAACATGAAGGACATGAAGAAGTAGATGTTGTAGATTATGTTGCATAAGATGCTCTAGTATGTTCCTTAGATAAAGTAGAATCTGGGGTTTTAGATTCTGGTGCCTCTTTTCATGCATCCCCAAATAGGGACTCTTTTCATGAGTATGTCAAGGGAGACTTTGGAAAAATTTATTTAGGGGATGGTAAGCCTTGTCAGATGGTTGGCAAAGGGAAAGTGAAGCTGAAATTGTAGACAAGGAACACATGGGTGTTGAAGGAGGTCATGCATATCCCAATCCTCAAGTGGAATTTGATTTTTGTTGGAAAGTTGGGTGATGAGGGTTGCATAGTAACTCTCATAGTGGACTCTTGGAAGGTTACCAAGGGTGCACTTGTTGTAGCAAGAGGTAAGAAAGTAGGTACACTTTATCTATCTACTTGTATTACTGATTCTCCTTCTAGTTTATCTACTTTAGCTATAGATTTGAAGATGTGGCTTAATAGGCTTGGTCACATGAATAAGAAGGGGATGCATGTTCTTGAGTCAAAGGGTATGCTTTTGAATTTGAGAAGCATGGATCGATATTTTTGTATGCAGAAGAAGAAACTGACATTTCTTGAGAAATCTAATGTTCAGGACAAGAACAGGAAAGCCTTTGTTTTCAAGGAGAAGGTGATGGATAGAGATCAGCATAAGGGGCTGAGGAATTCTGAGTAGATCAAGTTTGATATGGACAAGGGTTTGATCCAAAAGGAGCTCATGGGTAGAATTCATCGTTCACAAGTAAAACACAGAGACCAAAATCGATTAGAAAATTGATGTTAGCATCTAGACAGGGACTGACATCAGCTATGTGCAGCCTGACATCGATGACTCTAGATAGATAAACACTAGCATCAGTCAGGAGAAACTGACATCAATGATGAGGCAGTCACATGGAATCGACATCGGTCGGATGCAAATTGAGATGTGATCGGCATCGGTCACTGAGATAGATTTTGGGCAGATAAAAAGTTGTCAAGGAGTCTCAAGCACCCATATGGAGGACTTAAAGGGTAAGTAAGCCTCAAATTCATCATTTCCCTTCTTTACACTACTTTTTGCTCACTGATGGTCAAGAACTAGGAAGTTATTAAAGAAGTAGAGCAGGTAGATCCAGGAAACAGTGGGATCTTAGCATGGATGAAGGATGTGATTCCTTGGAGAAGAACTAAATGAGAGTTTTTGGGTGGAGTTGCCAGCTGGAAGAAAGCACTGAGAGACAAATGGATGTTCAGGATAAAGAAGAGTGGGAATGGACACGTGAGACAGAAGGCCATGGTATATGGTCTTGTGTAAGCTACAGGATAATGGAGGTTTGACCATTGTGTTTCTCTTTACCAGGTTGGATAATATTAGCTACATTATCCTATTACTATATTGTGTGCTTGTTGCAGGGTTACACATACAGGGAGTTGCTGAACTAAAGGTAAAGCTAGTTCAGAGGTGTGTCATGAGGAATCTGGGAGCAGCAAGATTCTTTAGCATTAGTGTGTTTTAGGGACATGGAAGGTCACAAGTTGACTTTGTCTTTAGATGATTGTGTGAAACTGGTTAGCACGCCGATGGTTGGATAGTTCTATGAATAGTGTCTTGATTCACATAATGAGGTTAAGTGCATGGTATGTACTAGACCTGAGTTTGCCTAAGCAGTGGGTGTTGTCAAAAAGTTTGGAGCCAATCCAGGAAAGAAGCACTGGAGGGTAGTTCAGTGGATTCTTAGGTATCTAAGAGGGACTAGCAATAGGTGCACATGCTATGCAAGGTCAAGTTCTTTTCTACATGGGTTTGTAGATGCAGATGTGGCAGGTGATTTGGTTGACAGGAGGTGCACCATAGGATTTATGGTGGTTGGTCTTCAAGATTGATCTTGAAGAGGGATACAAAGCCAAGGGAACAAACTAGATGATGTACAGGCATAGGTATAGTTGCAGCTATTTATCTCCAAGTGGGAGATTGTTAGGTTGTGGAGTTAAAAGCTTTAACTATGTAGACATGGAGGAGGTTGCTGAGTTCCAGGGATACCGACATCGTCAGTGTAACCGATGTTGGTCATCTACAATGCAGAAGGGCAACCAGCATCGGTAGGAGGTCAGCCGACATCGATCAACTCTAGGCAGATAGGGACTGACGTCAATCGCCTGTGTGGTTCTAGAACTGTTCGTTGCATGAACAGTTAGTTCGTTGAACCGAGTGTTTGCATGTAAAAGGCTATTTTTGGTTTTGAGTTGCAAGTCTAATTATTGTCAATTAGAAGTCTAAGTTATTGTTTAGTGTGGGATCTATTTATAGACCCATTGGCATGTATTGTAAAGTGTGCTAGATAGCCAGAGTGTTAGTTAGAGTTGAGCAAGTGTAGCTCCTTCTAGTTCCACAGATGAGCAAATAGAGGAAGGCAAGGAAGATCCTTCCAATTGTAAGAATAGGGTGATCTGCAAGTTGTTGCAAGATCAAAGAGAAGTTATACATGTGTAAGTAAGATCATTTGAGTTGCAGGTTATTGCAACCTTATGGGAGATCTACTTGAAGTACTTTGAGTACTTGTGTACTGGCAGGGTTATTACTGACTGGTTGGAGGTGAACACCAATTCTATGTTTGAGTTGTGTTTTGGGACCATTTTTGGTAAGAGAGTGAAATCTTGAAGAAGAATTACTATACACTTGGTGTGGGAAGCCTGAAAGGTGTGGAAGAGTGTGGCATCTCTTCATTGTATTCTTCTCTGGATGAGTATTAATACAGTTTGTGTTGTCTCTCATATTCTATGTCATTTGTGAATTCTAGTTACTTATTGCTTCTGGTTAATTTTGCATGTTTAGTTGCTAATACAAGATAATCATATTGTGCTCTTATTGAGGAGCAAGATCTTGACAAGTGGGATCAGAACTGTTTGTTGTTCTTGATTCCCTATCACATGACACATTTGAGGTTAGTGTTTGATAGGTGCAAGTAGTTTTAGGTCTCCATGAACCCCAAAAAATGCATATTTACAATCCATGAGGGTATACTATTAAGACATATTATTTTAAAGGATGGAATTTACATTGACCCTAAGAGGATTTTAAAATTCCTAGGCTTACCCATACCTAAGAAAAAGAAATGTTTACAAATCATCTTGGGAAATATTAACTTCATAAGAATATTTATTAAAGGATTTGTAAAGCTGGTAAAGACAATTACTCATATGTTCAAGATGCACAATGAGTTCTCATGAAAAAATAAAGGAAAAATAAGTATTGAGGCCATCAATCAAGACATATCCCAAGATCCCACCCTCCCCAACCCTGACTTTAACAAGTAATTTTTCATATATGCTTTCTCCACAACTAATGTCATTTATGTTATGCTCATACATCAAAATGATGAATAAATAGAATAACCAATTAATTTAATTAATCAACCATTATAATGGTATGAATAAAGATATAAATTTGTTAGAAAATATTTCCTTGCTATCATGAGAGGGATAAAAAATTTCATATATATGGAATCTAACAACAAAGTCATTGTGATGGTAGTTCACCCAAGCATCAAGGATTTCATATTTATTAGGGACTTAAGTGAGGGGAAGGATGGTTAGATGACTAAATGTATCAATTATTATTATAACGTGAGGGTTACTACACTAATAATAGGAAGTGGGATCTATGATCATCTTGTAGTAGAGGTTAGAGAAGAAAAATATATGGTATTGGTAGTTAATGATAGTTAGTAGGTAGCTACAAACATGACCCCTCTCAGTTGCACCAATGATGTGGTGAAGTTTCTCTAAATAGGCTAATGTCCTATGGGATTAAATAGGAAAAAAATAAGACACTTTAAGTTTCATTCCATCTATTACATATTGGTGGATGAAGTGCTCTTCAAGAAGGATATAGGAGGTATGCACTTAAGGTGTGTTGAATCAAGTTAAATTGATAAGTTTATAGAGTAGTTTCATGATGTCCCTATAGTTGGGAATTTTGTAGCCAAGACTAGAACCTCCAAGATCATTATATTAGGCTAGTTTTTTCCCACCTTATTTATGCAATCACATGCTTAGGTCAAGAAATGTTCTAAGTGTTCCATGTTCATCACTAAATAAAGGTTAGATGCCTTACCCTTACAACCTATCCAAGGTGAGCATCCCTTCATGAAATGGGTCTTATAATTAATAGGCATTATCCATACCCATTATAGTGTTGGTCATAAGTGTGTTATAATATCCACTGATTACTTTACAAGGTGGGTGGAGGCAACTGCACTCAAAAAAGCTAGTGAGAATTTAGTTTTGGAGTTCTATGATAGTCTTATGTCTAGGTTTGGGGTCCCCTCCACCATCGTATCAGATAATTTCTTGGAATTTATTATTTATAAAGTATTTTAGTGGGTAATTAATCATGTCATCTACCTCAAATATTCATCCAACTATTACCCATAGGGAAATGGGATAATAGAGTCAACCAACAAAAAATTGATAAGGATCATTAAGAGGACAATAAAGGATAATCAAAGGAAATGGCAAAAAAAGTTGAAGAATAGCTTATGGGAATATAAATTCAAACCCAAGAGGTCTAATAGTCACTCATTGCCTCATTATTTATGGTAGAGAGGCAAAATTACCCTTTTCCCATGAATTACTAACTTTAGAGATTACACACCAACTTGAGCTCATGGAAGATGATGCAATGAAAGTAAGAATGAATGAGTTAAGAGAGTTAGAGAAAAAAATTTATACTAATATGAATGCCATGTGGTATATTAAAGAGGTAATTTGATAATATATTTTCATTTAGGACCTTCAATAAGGAGACATAGTGCTTAAGTGGGATGAAGATCGTACCAAGCTAGGTAAACACTCAAAGTTTGATAGTCTTTGGATTGGACCTTATATCATCACTAGTTTCAATTAAATTAGTGATTTAAAATTATCTATATTGAATGGTGATGAGCTCCCCATCCCTATCAATGTGATGATCCTCAATTATTTTGTTTAGGATCTTCATGGTCCTATTGTACATATTTTTTAGTGTGTGTCTCTTTCCTCTAAGTGCTTTTGCACATGCTTAGTTGTTTTTTGTCTTGTTTTTATTATTATTTTATATGTGTTTTGCCTTTTATTATCTTTTTTTTTTTTCTTTTTATGTCTCAAGGTTTTCAAGGTAGTGAGTAGAGTCTATGTGTAGTCAAATATCCATTTGCTAGTCATGAAGAGTAAGTTAAGGAGTTCTAAGTTATCTTGACCAATAGGCTGGTTAAGCCAACTGAGTCACCATAAATTTTAACTGATTTATAGTCTTAGACCTAGAAAGGGGTCAACCTAAACTCTTAGAGTCATGATCCATCATTAGTCTTCATGGTTTCTATTTACCTTATGAGATTGGGTTATTCAAATAGTTTACTATCTTTTCATGTTATAACATTGTTTGATGATCTTCCCTACTTATGTTTCAAATTTTATCAATTGTTTTCATAATGATTAAACATGTATAAAGTTCCTTAGTCAGTTTGATGAAGCTTTAAAATTCAAAGGTGTGATGGTGGAGGTGAGTTGACAAGGCAACCTAGTGAAGAATAATAAACACCTCTAATTTGCCTATTCATGTGAGGTATGTTCATTTAAATTTTTTTAATAACATAATAAGAGTTTTTTTGGGGTATAATTTAATTCCTTTCTAGGTCTTTAATGTCTCTCATATATGGTGGTATGATATCCATTTGCAATGTCTCTTTAAATTTATAAATATGTCTTAAAGGTGAGAGTTTTGACCATGATGAGACCTAATTTGACCTTGATGGGACACTAAGCCACCACCTACACCTAAAATAGACTTCATGAACCTAAAAAATCCATAAATAAGGAATTTCATGCACTATTAAACCTATTCACACAAATGTCAATGTTTAAATCCTTCTTAATGGGCCTCAGACATGCAAATTTATGCCCTTTTAGCTTCCCTAATTCATACCATAGGCTTAAAACATAACATGACTCCTAATTTACCTCCATCATGCCTATTAAAAATGTTTTTTATTCTAAAACTTGAGAGAATGAAGGGAAAATTATAGGATTCAGAGGGTTTTTGAATGGTGCAGACCTATACAGTACAAGCTGACTTAGGTGGAGTCAAGGACTTGTAGGGGGAAGTCAATAATGAAAAGTATAGAATAAACCAAAGTGTTTCAGTGCTTAGAGATAAAAACCAACCCATATTCCCATTTAGCTCATTGGTAGTCTTGGAGAGCACTTTAGGTTTGTGCTCAGATTATATAGAGGAGAGATAATGAAGACCCAGGCTCTTAGCCAGAGGAAGTAGACTTAGTCATATTTCATTCATAGGCATTGGTATCTATATTTGTGCCCTAATATCTATAAACATTCCTTAATAAATTAATGGATCTGAGTATTATTCATGTATGCATAAGCCAAATGAAATAGAATAGTTTTGATGTATTTTTAGTTTATTTGGCTAAACCAATGGTTGTTCCTATTTATTTAGGTTTCGAAAGGATCTCCCTTGGATTTTTCAATGTTTTTCCTATTGTCACAAAATATTTCACAATATAGGAGGGTTTTTATGCCTAATCTAATATTTGGGCAACATTTTAATACCTCTAGGCCTGTGAGTTGCCTATAGTAGAGGTAGACCTCTAGGATTAAGGGCTAGCTCTATAAATTGATTTTGAAGTGCCTATAACCTAAAATAACTAATTGTATGTGGGAAAAGGGGAAGAAATATGTAATAAATAAGTATATTCTAAGGATGTGATACACCATGAATATTTCCACAAGACTATTATACATCTTTCACTAAGAAACAAGACCCACAAACTAGCCTCAAAGTCATAAGATGTTCACACATTAGAATTTTAATATGGAGGTGATATTCTTGAGATAAATCAAGGCAGGTAAAACAAAGGTCTAATTTCATACTATAAGGTCACTTAAACACTTTAAGATAGCCAAACACACTAGTTACACTCCATATGACCTGTTATAATAAGAACTTGCATTAGAAATGAAAGGATAAGGAGAAGCAAGGATATAATTTTATCACTAGACCTCACCATTCATATATTTGTACACTTAAAAAAGATGTTTTTGAACTCAAAAATAGATTTATTATATTATTCAAATGAAAATTATAAAATAAAATAAGTAGGGATTTTCCATACATGGTGTGGAATTATCGAATAAGAGCCAAAATGGCTAGTACTTATAGACTATGAGAGAGGAGAGAAAAGAATGAAGTTAAAGATCCATAAGACTTGGTGCCAAGCTAAGATAAAGAGTTACATAATAATATTAATGAATTATGAGATATATCATGCAAGGTTTCTATGGATAAATGTCATCTCCAAGCATGAAACTCCTCAAATATAGCATAAGACTCTTTAATTACTTGTTTTGAAATTGTCTTCACTATTTAGCCTTTTTTTGAGAGCTCCAACATAAAGTAGTAATAGATGAAATAATTTAAATATGAATATGGGTTTATAAATATTCTCCAACATTCATTGGATGTTCCTCTAATCATAAATATTATTTTGGATGAGTATCCTCATTGTGTGTAGTCATAATCACCCTTCTTTAAACCTATCTTCACATTTGGCACTAAGTTGATCATTATTTATTCAATATAATCCATACAGGTGAGGGTATGACACTTTTAAATGGTCCTTAGGACTTTATATCAATTAGGAAAGCCTTAAAATGCCTCCCAATTGAAGATATCACCTTTTCACTTGATGATCACTCTCTATTCACCTTACTAGTTTGGACTGACTAAAGTGAAGGTGCTTGTAGAGGCAATTATGTCATTTTTGAAGCAATAATTGGATGTGGGGAGTTATATTAGGTCCCACTCTATCATCTAAAGTGATTATCATCTTTTAAAACCCTTTTATACCTATCAAACATCAAAAACTATCATGGAAAGTCATTTTCTACCCTATTTATACAAATATGTTAAAACCCAAATAAAGAGCTCCATGGAGTCCTCTACATGTTCAAATTGTTTCCTATACAAAATATCTCATCTATATGTCTTTCCTTCAAATTCTTCCCAATCAGGTCATTAACAAGGGTTTTGGAGGGTTTTAGGTAGTTTTGACCTCTAAGGATTATTCATAAAATGGTGACATTGAAATTGTGAAAAAATTCCACTAAATCATTTTTTAGGACACTCTAAAACATATAATATCTCCTTAGGTTACCATGCTATGCATATTTACTATTATGAACTTCTAAAGTAGCCTTTTTGATCTCTCCTTTGCATTTTGTGCACCCTATCATGTTCTTGAACCAAAAAGTGGCTTCTTTATGACCTTATCTACAAAACAAAGGTTCTCATACACTTTATAAATCCCCATGGAGGTTATCCAATTATTTTTAATTATCATCTGACCCTCTAAGTGAAATTTGACCCCTTTTAGGCATTTGGCCTAGTCTAAGCCTAGTAAACTTTGACTAGGCTTAGCCCCTTACTACCACCTCTCAGTGGTTGGTCATGATTCTAAGGGATTTTATATGTTTTTTATGTCAAAAATATCTTTATAAATCTCATTTAAAGGTTTCAACACCTTCAAACTCACTTCTTTCCTTTTAGTTACTAATCCTATAGGGTTTGTCCTCTTGAGAGTGCCCTTTATCTGATATAGAACATAGGGAATTTACCCTATTGCCTCAGGAAAAAAATTATATTGGAGGATTTTAGTAGGTGATATAGACCCTTTTTTAAAAATTTCAAGGTTGGTTCACACACCTAGTACCTCCAAGCATTCCAAAACCTAAAATAAAGTTATGTGTAACTCACTGTGTATAGGATTTTGTGTGTTGTCTATAGGTTGTCCTTTAAGGACCAAATCTTGCCCTATTTCCTTTCTATGGGAATATATTGATATGGTTACCACAATTTTTTAATTTCCTCTCATATATTTCAACACTCAAAATTTTCTAAACTCTTCAATGCATACCCTCCATTTTAATAGGCCTAGTTTGGGGTCAACTATGTACTGTGTTTCTTACTCAACAGAGAGACCTACCTGTAGGTAAACATTTTGTATTATATGATCATATATCATGATATATGTTCCAAAAAATCATAAAAGTATCTTTATGGTTACTAATACTAATTCATATCATGTATTTTCTAGGCCAACATCTAGATTATTTATGTTTTAGTACATTATCATCCTACAATTGACTATAGATGAATGCTCTGAGAGTCAAAAGGACACCTATAGATGGTTTTTAGATTCATGAAACATGTGTTTTAATCCTATTAAACTATTATTTGGTAAAATCACCATATCTCATCATAAATGATCACTTACTTGCAGGGTTTGCTTTTAACTCCAATGTCAACAGATTGAATTGAAGACCTTGACTGTAAGCCCTTTATTTGAGAGGATTGGGGTTTTATTGTAAGTGGTGATATGGGTCAATACCTTGCACTTCCAATTCTTATTGATGTTATTTGAGACACTAGTTCCCTTCTTACCTTAATGAGGTTACTTTCCATAGAGAGATATCTTTATCATGCTACCTTGGACTGTAAGATCATTTGAAGTTCAAGATATTATAGAGAATATTGACCTTGTGTAGTGAAAGAATGTATAGAATGAAGGCTTCATTTACATCAAATATTGATACCAAACACTCACTCTATTTGGTCAAGGCATCACTCCTATATGAGGGATACAAGATAAGATCATTCACATTCATCTAGAATACCTATCACCTCATCATATGGAAATATCAAAAGTGGATAAGGCTCTTTTTTGGAGTTTTTATGGTAATGGATCCCTGAACTCAGTTTCTCCAACTTCAACATGACTCTTCAATATTTATTGTATATATATGACCTCAACATTATTATTATGATATTCCCCAACCTCTAAAACTCTATGAAGATTTAAAACATGCTTATACTCCTTCATGTAACACCTTTAGGCCTCCATGAAAGCCACCTCTAGGTATACATATAGTAGCAATCAAGGATAATGAAAGTAGAACATGTAATATATAAATAATGTATGGTTTTAAAACCATTTGATACCTTATAAAAGTTTTAAAATGAACCCTTTTCACCTTGAAAGAGTTAAAATAAGTTCAAATGCTCCATTGCCATGTGATTATTCTCCTATAGGGCACATATTGGTGCCCATTAATGGTGTAGGACTATGTGTGTTATTAAACTAGTTATCACAGTAAAACATATGATATTTGAATAGCTAAAATTATTGATCATGTTTCAAAATTATGTTTAACATCTTGATATTCTAAATTATATCTCCATGACTATGCTCAGGACTTTCACATTTCATTCACCATGACTGTAAATGAATATGTGTAGAGAAGGTCTTACTTTGTTGTTATGCTCTTTGAATATGGTTCTTCTTGTGAAACATTTTGAGGCTAAGATTGTAAGGGGAGGTGAATGACATGACATTTAATAAAAATAAAACATCAATATAATTCTACTTGAAACTACTTAGGAAATGACAACCTCTGTAGTTGATGACTATGCTTGTAATTACACTAGTATACTCAACCTACAACTTGAGAAGTTTGAGATCATAAAATAACCTCCAAACATGAAATTGAGTATGGAAACCATGAAATAAGGATTTTAAAATCCTTTTAATAATAAATCTCATCCATTGGTTTGTATGTACCAGCTTAGACAAGGAGAAAACTTGCATGGTATGGGAATTAACATGCAAAATGGGATAGTTAACTTATAAAGGATGGTTCATAAATCATAGGAAAAATAACTAAAATAATAATATGAAATGTAATTGGGCTAGGTTTAATAACAACCCACATATACATTTGAACTGAAACCACTCCTGTTGTTCATACCATGAAGAAACTTGTTGACCATTTCTACATGCCTAGTGGAGCGATGAAAGATAAGAATTGTTTTGGACCATTTTTTATACATTAAAATAATATAAAAAATATAAATGTAGTTATGGAAGTTTAAGATTCATTCCAAAATATTTCCATATGTGCCATACTCTTTTAGAGGCAATACAACTACCAAAACTCCTCTTTTTCTAACTATTTTATTGATTTCAGTTGGGAACCTACACATTTTTAGTTTATAAATGATGATAATGATAAAAATATGACATATTGGACACATTTAAAGGTATTTTATAGCATTTTTATACCAATTAAAATTGTAAAACCTTCATAAATGACTCAAATATGACCCTTAAGTGACATGAAATGACTTAAGACTAGATTTCACTATGATCAAGATTAATAACACATTAAAATACATAAAATATGACCATGACACACCTTATAACGTTATAATATACTGATATACAATTTTTGAACTATAAGGGGTTGACTTATTTTGACTTTTGGTCAAAATAGTTAACATTCTTGGTGATTTCTTATGGGTGGTATGCTTACTATACCAAGACTAGTAGCCTAATCCTATCCATTGGGTCATGGAGTCACCTATACACATACATGACACTAAATTTTACTTTTAAATAAAACCAAATAATAAAAATATAAACATAAAACAAGAGATACTAAAGGAAATAAACATGTGTTCTCAAGAACAATTATGGAACACACACACAACTAAAACAATGACACACACCTAACCTAGTATTTACAAGACCTCACTCTTGAGGTGAATTTAATATTATCATACTTCAACTAGGGTTAAATATTGTTCCTATTTCATATTTTTCACTCCATAAAATCAACTTTTCATGTTATGTATGCTCATCATCAATCACTTGACTAGGTAGATGGTTAAATGACTTACCATACTTATATATTCTAATGGATACAATTGGCCTACTTTGATCTTTCATGGATGATTATTATTTCCTTACAAATAAATATATTTGTTATAAAAATTGATTTATCTTTGTCATATCTAATTTTTAATCCTCAAACTGAATATTAGGAAGAATGACAACTACCTCAACTTTACCTTCATCTTGGGCATGTTGTGCTTGATACATGGAGTCGACAATATTTCTCTCCTTTTGTTCCATCACATATTTAAATGAATCAACATTAGGTTGAAATTTAGTTTCTCTTTTAAAATAAATACTTCTACCTTTACTTCATTAGGCTTCTCTATAACTAAATTTTTTTGAACAATATCTGGATACTTACCTTCATGCTTGATAGAAAACTCAAAAACCTTATCATTAGTTTCATCAACAAACTTGACACCAAATATGAAATTATTTGTAAGAGAAGTATTATTACTTAACTTATCAAAATCTTGACATATGGCATTCAAACTTTTCCATAAGTCATCCTTCTCCTCATGAGTGTCATATTCAAGGGTTTCTTCATCAATTTTAGATAAGATCACATGGTTCTTCTCATCATAGTTATTTATCATGTTATAAAATATATAATCATCATATACATAAATCAAATAGTTGCCTTTGACTACTTGTGATAAGGAGTGATCAATAGTTACCTCAACTTACTCAAATTCTCCTTAATGGATGATGTAGGTACTAATATCAATTTGTTCAAATTAGGTATATGGATCATGTTCATAAGAATTTGAACCATATTCATCTAGAAATAAGTTATATGTTCCTTCAATATTATAAGAAACACCATCATCCACAATAAGCTCTTTTTTCTCATTGATTACACAATTCAAATTGTAGCTTGCCTCTACATAAGGATCAATGTAAAATCTAGCAAGTGCATAAGTTATTATGGTCACCTTTGTTCCATATCTTATCATAAAGGATAATAAGGACCAATTATCTAAGACTTATCCTCCTATATTAGTTGTAAAATCTCTTTAAAGGTAGATTGAAAAATGGGCAAGTAAGTCAACAACAATAATGTCTTGAAGGATGGGGAAACTAAGACAATCATAGAGAAAAAATTTCAACCCTTTGATAAATGTTATTATGATAGTATGTTTACCATATAACTGAAGTAATTGATTACTATTTGGTTCATAATTTATGTCCAATGTATTAGCTATAACTCTGGCCATCACTGATGTAGAGGCTTCACTAAACAATATGCAGTTTTGAACTAGTTTATCACCCACAATGAGAGTGAGGTAGAAAGGTAGAGGCTTCTTAGACTTGGTATATAGTTCCAAAATGTTATTATGGGCATTTGTAAGAGATACATAACCATTATCATGGATTGGGGATGAAGGACTATCATTAATAGTGGAAAACTATTTTTGAAAAATCTCTTTTTGACCAGGCATATGAAAGATATCCCAAAGGTAAATGGATGCCTTAGCACTCTTCAATGAATCTATAATGTTTAGATAAGAAGTTATTAAATTTTATTGAGTCATTAGAGGTAAGGTAATTCTTGTAACTTGAGTAATTGAATCACTTTGAATAAACCTTCCCATATTCTGATTTAAAGGAGGTGCAAGAGTGTTAGGAACTATCATGCTTGTAGCCATGCCTTGATACCTTGTAGGAGACAAGTTGAGCTTGTACACACGCCATTAACATCCCCTAAATCCTTTATCTTATCTATTTTATTGTTTTTAATATAATTTCCTTGGTTATGCACATAGGTGTCTTTAACTAAGAAGTTATTGAAGCTTTCTCCTTGAGGCTGTCAACCTTCACTTACTTGTATTAGGACCTCATCTTCTACTGATAGTAGAGTAGTAAATCCTCCTTTAGTAACTAGATATTTCTATCCCAATTCATTAACATCCATGAATTGACCTTGTTTTTAATTTTCTCCTTGGATCAGATTTCTATGCACTGGTACCATCTCTCTTATGTTATGGGTATAATTAGGATTGTATGTATTAGAAATTCTATTGAAATTAGGATTCCATTGACCTCTCCCTCTCCCATGTTGTTGACCATATTGATAATGATATATATATGTATTTTTAAGAGCACCTTGTTGCATATTGGATTGCCTATTTCAAGCCTCTAAGGCTTGGTATCTTGCCTCAAAAAAGTTAGATCTTGCCTACCAATCAATGGCATCATTTGCCTTCTTAGGAGTACATTTTGATGTAGCATTTGCATTAGGAACTTGGGAAACATTTGGATAAATAGTAGGAATATTAGGAAGAAAAGACATAGATAATTTTGGAGGCATTTTTCCTACTTGAATTATACCATTCTCAACTCTAATGGTAAGTTTATATGATTCAAGAAGAGTGAAACTACCCATGGATTGAAGCATGATGGAAATATTAGTACCAATGCCTCTCAATTATATAAGAAATACAAATATAATAGGTGGTCTCATGGGAGGAGGTAATCTATACCAATTATTTTAAAATCTATCAATAAAATAATTCATTTTATCCTTAGGGGATCTTTGGATCACATTAAGTTGGTGACTGAGTGAAGAGTGGTCACTCCTATCTTCAAACCTTGAAGTTAAAAACACTCCAAATTCATCCCATGTTATAATGCAACCACCGAGTAAGGTCCTATACCAGTCAATATCCTTCCCTCTAAATTATATAGTAAGGAGTTTGATGTAAATATTTACCTTAGTGATATTTTGAAAACTACAAAAAATTGAGATATCTTGATGTGTTCACTAGGAGTAACATGGCCTTCACCATTAAATGCAGGAACACTCTCTATGGGGGAATGTTATCATAGGCATCAAGATGAATTATATTTTTAGTCTTAAAGGTCATGAAGGAATGTTACATATCCATGTTTTATTGAAAATATTCCACACACTCTTGGTCTTCTTGGCTAGAAAATTCATATTGCTCTTTAAAGGGTAGAATAGGTTGAGGGTGTTGAACTTGAAGAGGTAGTTCAAGTTGAAGAGGTGGATTGATGGGATTGAATAATCTAATATAAGATTATATAGTAAGGATTGTGAAGTATGAGCACAAATATATGACAAAATAATTATCTACAACCATATTTTACCTTTAATGGAGTCACCAAATGCTAAGTAGCATAATAATATGTAGTTGATGTTGTCAAGACTAGAATTCACCTTGATAAGTTATCTTTAGGATAATGGGTCCAACTAGGCATACCAAAACTATTTTCACTAAATATTTAACTCCAAATGGGTTTTTTAAATCCTAATCTAATATTTGGGCAAAATTTTAATACCTCTAAGCCTATGGGTTGCCTATAGTAGAGGTAGACCTCTAAGTTTAAAGGCTAGCTCCCTTAATTGACTTTGAAGTGATTATAACCTAAAATAACTAACTTATTATGGTAAAATTGGTATAAATATGCATTAAATAATGATATTATAAGGAGGTGATACACATTGAATATTTACATAAGACTATCATACTTCTTTCACTAAGAAATAATACCTACAAACTAGCCTCAAAGTCTTAAGATGTTCTAACATTAATTTTTTAATATGGAGGTGATATGCATGAGAAAAATCAAGGTAGGTGGACCAAAGGTATTATTATATACTCTAATGGAATTTTAACACTTGAAGAGATCCAAACACACTATTTAAACTCCATATGACCTATTAGAATTAAAACTTCTTACATTAGACATGAAAGGATAAGGAGAAGCAAGGATAGAAGTTTATCACTAGACCTCACCATTCATCACTTTGCACACATAAATGAAAAGGTTTTCAACTCAAAAATAGATTACCAATATTATTAAAATGAAAATTACAACATCAAACTAGTAGGGCTTCGCCATACATGGTGTGGAATTATCAAACAAAAGCCAAAATGGCTAGTACTTATAGAATATGAGAGAGAAGAGAGAAGAACGAATTTTAACATCCATATGAATAGGTTTAAAGATGAGATAAATAGTTAAATATATATATTAATGAAGTATGATACATACCATGTAATGTTTTTATGCACAAATGTCACTATTAAGCATGAAAATCTTCAAATCTGACATATGACTCTTCAATTGCTTGTTTAGAAACTGCCTTCATCATTTGGTCTTCTTTAAGTGATCTAAGGTAGACTAGGAATATATGACATAATTTAAATATTAATGGTGGGTTGTAAATAGGCTCCAAAATGCATTGGATGTGCCCCTATTCATAAATATTCTTCTAGATAAGTGTTCTCAGTGTTTGTAGTCATAATCACCCTTCTTTAGACCTATCTTCACATTTATCACTAAAATGCTCATCATTTGTTTAATAAAATACATAAAAGTTAGGGTATGACACTTATCAAGGGTCTTTATTTCTATATATTCATTAGGAAGCCTTAAAATTCCTCTCAATTAAATCTATTACCTTCTCACTTGATGATCACTCTCTATTCACCATGCCAATTTGGACTGACTGAAGTGAAGGTGCTTGTAGAGGTACTTGTTTGATTTTATAAATAAATATATGGCTATTAGGAGTTATATTATGTCTCAATATATATTTAAAATTTATTATCATCTTTTGAAACCCTTATGTACCTATAAAACATAAAAAATTGTCAAGAAAAGTCCTTTTGTACCCTATCTATACAAATAGGGTAGAAGCCAAATTGATGGGAAAGTGTCCTATAGAGTCTTCTATAAGTTCAAATTATTTTCATACAAAAAATAGCTCATATAGATGCCTTTCCATGAACTTCTTCCCTTTTAGGTCATTAATAAGGGTTTTAGAGAGTTTTAGGTAGTTTTGACCTCTAAGGATTGTTCATAAAATTGTGACATTGAACTTGTGAAAAAAATACACTAAATCATTATTTAGGACCCTCTCCAACATATCATATCTCCTTATGATCCCATACTATGAATCTATACTATTATGAGCTTCTAAAGTTGCCTTCTCAAGCTCTCCTTTGCATTTTGTGCACCCTATAATGTTCTTGAGCCAATAAATGGCTTCTCTATGACATTTTATACAAACCAAAGTTTATAATATATCTTATAACTCCACACATAATTTATCCAGTGATTTTAAATTCCCATATGATCATACAAGTTATATTTGACCCCCTTTAGGCATTAGGCCTAGTCTAAGCATAGTGGACTTTGACTATGTTTAACCCCTCACCACCACCTTTGAGTGGTTGGTCATGAGTATGAGGGATTTTATATGTTTTTATATGTCCAAAACATCTTTCTAAATATAATTTTAAGGTTTTAACACCTTCCAACACATTTCTTACCTTTTAGTTACCAAGCCTAAAACCTAAAAGGTTTATCCTCTTGGGAGTGCCCTCTATCTAAGATAGAACTTAAGGTACTTACCTTATTGCCTCAAGAAAAAAAAATTCTATGGTATTATTTAGTAGGTTATATAGATAAATTTTAAAAAAATTAGGGTTTTTTCACACTCCTATCACCTCCAAACGTTCAAAACCCTAAGATAAACTTCTATGTAACTCATTGCATGCAAGATTTTAGGTGTTGACTATAGGTTATCCTTTGAGGACCAAATATTTCCCTATTTAATTTATATGGGAATATGATGAGACTTTTACCACCATTTTTGAAGGTCCTCTCATTCATTTCAATACTCAACATTTTCCAAACTCTTTAATGCATACCCTCTATTTTGAAAGGCCTAGTTTGCGGTCAACTATGTACTATGTTTCTCACTCAAGAGAGAGACCTGCTTGTAGGTAAAAAATTTGTTTTAGACCCTTATGTATTTGATAAATTTTATTTATATTAATCAAGGTATATTTAAAATTAATATTACTAATTCATATCATGTATTTTCTAGGCCAACATCTAGATTGTTTATGTTCTAGTACACTATCATCATACAATTGACTATAGATGAATGTTATGAGAGTAAAAAGGACACCTGTAGATGGTTTATATATTATTTAAAACTTTTATTTAATCCTCCTCAACTATTATTTTTAAAAATTACCACCTCTCATCATATAATATCACTTAATTGTAGGGTTTTCTTTAAACTCCAATGTCAACATATTGTATTATAGACATTGAATGTAGGCCCTTTGTTTGAGAGGCTTGGGGTTCTCAAGAGGTGGTGATATGGGTAAATACCATACACCTCCAATTATTATTCAGTTTATTTGAGACATTAGTTCCCTTATTACCTTAATGATTAATTTTTCCATAGATATGTGTCTCTATCATAGTACCTTAGACTGTAAGATCATTTGAAGTTCAATATACTATAGATAACACTAACCTTTTACAGTGAAAGAATTTATAGAATGAAAGCTTTATTTACATCACATATGGATACCAAACACTCACTCTATTTGGTTAATTCCTCACTCTTATATGAGGGCTAAAAGATAATATCATTCACTTTCATCTAGACTCCCTATCACCTCATCATATGCCAACATCAAAAGTGGACAAGGGTCTATTTTGGAGTTTTTAAGGTAATGGATCCCTGAACTCGGTTTCTTGAACTTGAACATGACTCTTCAAACTTGATTGCCACTTTATGACCTAAACATTATTACTATGACATTCCCTAACCTCTTAAACTATATGAATATCTCCAACATGCTTAGACTACTTTATGTAACACCTTCAGGCCTCTATGAAAGCCACCTATACATATACATACAGTAGCAAACAAGGACAATGAAAGTAGAACATGGAATATATGAATAATGTATGGTTCTCTAACCATTCTATACCTTTTCAAATTTTCCAAATTAATCCTTTCCACTTTGAAATATTTCAACCAAATTCAAATGCTCCATTTCCAAATGATTATTCTCCTGTAGAGCACCTATAGGTATCTATTAATGGTGAAGGACTATGTGTGTAATTGAACTAGTTGTCATAGCCAAACATATGATATTTGAATAGATCAAATTGATTTATCATGTTACAAAAGTGTGTTCAACATATTGAGTTTATTCATTATATCTCCATGGCTGTGTTTAAGACTTTCACACCTCATTCACCATGACTATAAGTGAATATATACAAAGAAGGTCTAATTTTATTGTTATGCTCTTTGAAGATGGTTCTTCATGTGAAAATTTTTAAAGATAATCTTGGAAGGATATGTGAATTACATGAAATTTTAGAAACATGAAACATCAATATGCCTTTGCTTAAAACCACTACAAGAAATGACAACGTCTGTAGTTGATGAACATGCCTGCAAATCCACTAGTATACTCAACCTATAACTTGAGAATTTTGAGCACATCAAATCACTTAAAAACATGAAAAAAAGGATTGAAACCATGAAATAAGGGCATTCACATCCTCTAGAATCAATTTCATCCATTATTTTGTATAGACCAACTTAGATAAAGAGAAAACTTGTAGGATATGGGGATTAACATGAAAAACAAGATAACCAAGTTCAAAAGGAACCAATACTTTAAATCCTACCATGAAATGGAAGGAAACTGAGTGCACTAATACCCATAGATGCATTTTACATGAAACCACTCCTGATGTTCATACCATGAAGAAACCTATTTACCATTTTTGCATTCTTAGTGGAGTGATAGAAGAGCAGAATAATTTTGGACCATTTTTGATATTTCATTGGGAACCTACACATTTTTAGTTAAAAATAACAAGATTGACAACAATATGACATATTGAATGTTGAAACATATTTTGGAACATTTTTATACCAAGGAAACCATAAAACCTTCATAAATGACTCAAATATGACCCTTAAGTGATATGAAATGACTTAGGACTAGATTTGACTATGACCAATATTAATAGCGCATTAAATGACACCAAATAGGACCATGACACACCCTATAACATTATAATAGACCCATATACAAGTTTTGAACTATAGGGGTTGACCCATTTTAACTTGTGGTCAAAATAGTCAACATGGCCCATATGTGTGGGCTTATGGAACCATGAAACATATAGATTGGTGAGGTCTAAATTTTACAAGAATGTTTAGATAATAAGTAGAGTGTTGAGTGCTCTCCCTAAAGGAATTTTAAAATATTTAAGGATCAATTTGGTGTGTCAATATTTCCCATACCTCTTTACTCAAGTTTGAGGTCTATTATTTTCTTATTCACCTAGAGTCTAGGAGAATATACATCTAAAGTTCACTATGTGGGAACACTGTATGTTATTCAATGGTGTCCTTAGAAAATTCAAACATATTTAAGAGTATGAAATGGAGTGTTGAAGTGATGATAATTCATCATCATATGTTTATGATCATGTCCCTTAATGTCCATGATAGCCTCATAGGTCCTATAAACACCTCCTTTCTTATAAATCTCACATAGTCAATTTTAACAAAAGTTAAGTATTTTAGCCAGTGTTAAAGTTTATCAAAGATTCTTGGGTTTCATTTTCTAACTATATAAGCATTTTATTGGTTTCCAAAGTGTCATGCTTAGATAAGCATGTGTATTAGGGTCTTAAATATCCCTATTGGTTGTCTTGGAAAGATTTACATGCTTCATTTCATGTCATTTTTACACCTCTACCATTTCATGTTGTCTTAAATACTTTTTCAATATGTTTAAACTATGATTTCCATATTCTAACCCCCACATCACTCCATGTCATCCTCATCCACTCATCCCTAATTCATTCTAAGTCTAAACCATATAAAGTAGACCTAACTATTTGTTGGTACCCTAAAAAACCATGAGATCATGGAGGATAGATCTATATGGGTCAAAAACCCTACTGAAGTAGCAAATAATAACCTATAGGAAACCACCATAAGCATATTGAGTGAGAACCTTCAAGTGCATTATGTGCAGACTAATTATGGGCATAAGAAGTGGTATGAACATAAGAGAATGGATAACCTAGGGAAATAAATGAATATGTGAACAAGTAATAATGAATTAAAATGGTTGCAAGTCACCCTCTTCACCTATAATCATGTTGCTCAAACCCTTATAGATAGTTAATGCAGGAAGATGAATGCAAATAACATTATTGGTGAATATTGAGACCTATATCTTGATTAGGGTAAGAAAAAACATACATAAAAAATCATAAATAATTAGAAAAAGGTGGATAAGTCTTGATAGTTACTTCATCCAAATGAAAATTAAAAATAAAACATAGACTTGAGAATAACATAGGCCAATTGGGCATAAACCTTAAGCCTAAGAAGAAGAAAGTATGTAAGAGGAAAATATGTTGAAAAATTACTATATAAGAGTGTACCTAGTTATGAAACACATTATTTAAATCCTATCACTATGCTAATATCAAGAAATAAAGGACAAAGGCCTACACAGAACCTCATGCTCTCAATCAATCAGTCAATAGGCAGCCTACAACTAGTCAGGACAAAATTGCATTTTGATTTGTCTATGGGAATGACAAAGATTAAAAATTTAGTAAAAATGGTCATTTTTAGTGGTTCAAGGAATCCATGATCATATTTATGTTTTAAAAATAGTGAGTATACCCTCTATTTTGTTTCAAACCTACCTAGTTTGTGATAGTCAATTTTGAGACTAGGTGAGTGAATTCATGTTTTAATGGGATTGAAAGTATATTCAAGTCCAAAAATGATTCTACATTAGTGAAATATGATTATTGAGATATCCATACACCCTCTAATGGAAAAAACAATTAGGGTTTCAGTCAGATGCCCTTGAGGGTAATTTAAAAGAAGATAGGTCTAGGCATAGTCTTAAACCCTAATGCCATTTTGAAGCTTCCATAAGTACTTGTAATAAGGTTGATGGACATGAAGGATGTGGAAGAGTGTTAAAAGTTTTGATAAGATTATTTAAAGTGAATTGAAGTAATAAAAGGCTTAGAATGGCCTCAAAACCTTGCTCGAGTCATAAAACCTCAACATAGCCAACTTGAGGTGGAACTTCAAGTGTTCATACACTTCACCATTGAGATGCTCATTCATAGGGTCCTTAGGAAAATTTAAGTTTCCACATCATATAAAAATCCATGAAACAATGATAGTAATTGAGGGGATAACTTTTATTGATGATCCTTAAGAAGTTAATGTACTAAAATTGGTTAACAGGAAGCCTAAATGTCACCTTTCAATGCTCCTTTGTCCACACACCTTCTATATGAGACCTCAAGATATTATAGGAATATGAAGGAATCAATTCACTATAGTATCATGGAAATTGGTTCTATTTTGAATATCTATACACTATAAACCATCATTAAGATGGTAAATATCTTGAAACCTTCTCAAACCCTAGACAATACCTGATGGTGGGTTCTTACTCCAAAACACATCCAAATGATATTTTATGATCCTAAAATGGTCTTTAAGGTCTCCTAAAGTATTTTGATCACCATAGTAACCTACTGGTTGGCATGTTTAGGGATTAGATTATATGGAACAAGCTTGTAAAGACTAGTTTTAGCCTAAAATCAAAGAAATGAGAAGTGTTCATGTGCATTATCAAGTTAAGGAGAGAGAATGTGTCCTAAAGCTTATAAATAGACCTTTAGTAGTCATCTAAAAGGACTTCCATGACTAGTTATAAAAGATGATGGGCATAGATGTTGAGACTAAGAGTTATGTGCATTCAGAAGGAGCCAAATGGCCTAATAAAACTAATGTTTCCATTACATGGAACCTTTCAGGAAATATTCAAGTTGAAAAAAATTTAGGGGTGCCCTAAAACCCTAGGGTTAAGGCCAAAACTCAAGATTCATGTGTTTAGGTAGACTGGTCTAACACCTTCACTAGATTAGTATCACTAGAAGGTGAAGTAAAGAGACATTTTAGTAGTAAGTTAACCTCAAACCTTAATGGGAGAGGTAATCATGATGTTTAAGGACCTTTTGTTCACTTTGAGCTATAAGATAATTCCTACATTGAGTCCTTTTGGTCTATAGACACCCTAACACTATCCAAGAGGCATGTTTCTCACTTGAGGAGCATTTTCAAATGCTCAAAACTATAGAAAAACTTTTCATGGGAGGGAAAACACTTTAGAAGAGGTATAGGGGTCTATCAACATGCATATAGTGAAATTGGTTTATAAATTCATGCCCTAATCTATATGAACCATAAATAAGAGTCTTAGGCACTCTTAAACCCCTCTAAAACTGTAATCAGGACACAACTAGAGAAATTTGGTAAGATATGCATATAAAAATGAAATAAACACTTTACTAACACCTAAAAAATGTTTTCTACTTAGGAGAGGTCATTTACAAGGAACCTGATTATACAGAGGTTGTATGGACACCTTCAAAAAATGTAAATTTGGAGGGTTTTAAGTGGAAAATTAGATATAGGACCTAATAAATGGTTATAAACTATGTTAAATGTTATTTTTAATATTTTTATACTCCTTGAAAGTTGAAATTGTTCATGTATCTACCTATAAGTATCTCTGCTAACTTATCTTATCTAGCTAGTCTATGGGGCTAGTATAAGTGGCCTTATCAAGCAAGGTAGATGAGTTTACAAATGAAACATGATTGAATGGTATAAATACCAATTTATAGGGTTAATAAAATAGTACTCAAAGTATTTTCATATGATTTAAGAGTCTAGTTCATCTATTCTAGTCATTCAAATGGTGAATATGTAGAAATATGAGGAACTTGCAGGTGAGGCCTACGTAATCAACAAGTAGAAGGTGCTAGTGGCCATATAATGTCACTATGAAATAAATGATCCACTTTAGGAAATTTATAACTATCCATTGAGGTGATCAGACCCCATGTTGAAGACATTTTGAAGGAATGGAGATAGTTTCAAATCTAAGTCAACATGCACATTGAAGAGGAAACTATTCAACGCCTCTGGAGGTCTAATCACCCCCATTTGAAATTTGTAACTATCATTAGATGGAATAATGGGATATTTTTGTCATGGTCATGATATGTATGAAATCAAATAATGTAGTTATAGCTTCCACACCCCACCTTAATGACGAAAATGAGTCATTGAAGAGTGGTAATGCATGGGAGGAGTGATTATGATTGTTGTAACTTCCATATGGCCACCTTGGTATCTTCATGTCCTCTCCTATGCTTGGATCATTATTTATCTATCATGAAAATTCTATATAAGAAGGCATTTATCTATTTGTTCTTATCCCTTGGTTTGGTATAATAAAGATCTGCCAAAATTATAATTTATGCCTTTGGATCAATAGAATAACAATTACAGACTTCTTGTTTGAATGTTAATGTGCATTATGATAGTTGATTTACATAATATATGAGTTCCATTATATTTTTAAGGTCCTTTCATGTACCTTATGTACTATTTTCATTCTATGTAGGTTATGTGAAGTATTGATAGGTAGAGGTGTTCTTGAAATATTGACGATCTAATAATGTCTTGTGCATATCTAGGTTCTTCATCTGTAAGTTACATAAATTACACCTAATTATCACATGAAATATTCATGGCTAGGAATTTGTTGAGAGGTATAATTAACTATTACTTTCATCATATTCATAAGTGTTTCTAAGGGACAAAGAATGAAAGGATAGTCCATTATTGGTACATCACCACTATTAGTGTAGGTTTATTTCTAGGTTTCATCTATATCCCTTTTAATGCCAATAGAATTAGGTCTTAGAAACTGAAATTAAGTGATAAACTAGGGGAGATATCCCCATAAGCTATATTTTTTACCTAGACTGTAGGTAACCTACAACCTATAGGTCAATCCCATGCTAGTCCAAGTTTGAGGAGGGTTTTAATAGTCTTATTCAAGAGGATGCAACTTGGGTATCCAATAGGCCTCTCTTTATATAGTCATATAATTTTTCTCTACTGTTGATAGTTTCCTACTAGATAAGTGTATGGGATGATCCAACCCACCATCCCTTGGATTCACTAAGATGACTCATAATACAATATTAGAAGCTTCTACATGTACATATAATGGATTCTTCCAATTAATAAAAACTAAGATAGGCATTGTGACTAACCTTTGTTTGAGATTAATAAATGTTATTTGACATTCTGATGTACACTCAAAATTTGTATATTTGGGAAATAGATTATCTAGTAGTGTAGAGATGGTTGTATAACACTTTATGAATTTTTTATATCTTATATGACATAGAAAGGTGTGAAATTTTATACAACTAGTTGGAGGTGGCATCCCCATTATTACTAAAATTTTAACTTTGTCTACCAAGATTCCATCACTACATATGATGTGAATCAGAAAAACAATGAATAGGTGTGAAAAAGTACTTCAAATTTAAATCAACGTGCAAGGCTTGACACTATTCTAGTATGAAATGCAACTTTGTTAGATGTTATTTAAATAAAGATAAGATACGCCATTCATCCAAATAAACTTCCAAAAAATTGTGAATGAAATTTTTAAACATAGTTACCACAAACTGTTTCTATGCAAAATTGCTTTCTACATTCAAAGAAGAAATAAGAAACTAAAAGATGGTCAAGGCTAGAAGTACCTGATAAAGTCGTGCACACCAAAATCAGACGTTGAAAGATTCTCCTCTTTTGCTGTGGAGGAATGACACCTGCGAAGAAAAGGCTAAAACACGGAAAAACGTTAGTCAAAGATATGGTGGGCTGTCAGGTGAACGCCCGATCCCGGAAGTACGAAGACTCCCTAGAAGGATATCAACCCACTGATAAAAAAGAGAAGAATATTGGATGAAAGTAGATGATAATGACAGAAATAAATGACAAAAAAATAAAGAGCGTACCTGATATGTGGCACTGTTCTGCATAGTCACCAGCGTCGGTCTCTGTGGTGCCGGCGTCGGTTAAGAAGGTGCCGACGTCGGTCAAGGTGCCGTCGTCGGTCGGGGTAGTGACCGGTGTCGGTAGGGGCAGGTTCTGGGAAAAGGTTCGGGACAGGGTCTGAGAGAGTTGGGACAGGGTCAGGGATGTAAACGAGGGACGCTAGGTCTGAACAGAGTCGGGACAGGGTCTGATAAGATCAGGGTAGGGTTTTGGATAGAGTCGGGACAGGTTCTGAGAGAGTCTGGGGGGTTTTGGACAGAGTCGGGACAGGGTCTGGGCAAGGTCGGGACGAGGTCTGAACAGAGTCTGGAGGAGTCGGGACAGAGGCAGGGATAACAGAACTGATAAATAATAACTGAGAAAGAAATGAAATAAATAGAATAATACTTACCTGCCAGAAGACGCGATGAAAGCCATAGTTGGAGTCGGATTGAATGCAGATTGGTTGATGCTAAGAGTGTTGATGTTGGAGTTCGTAGGTTGGTTGTTTAGCATTTCAAATAGCATTCGGGATCTGGTCTCGAATGGTTGGCGGAGGTTGATGAAGGTGGGGGACGGGGACGGTTCCAGAAACGGTTCGTCAACCGTTTCGGGAAACTGAATGATAACTGGTAACGAATAACGGCAAGGTGACTGACGTCGGCAGGAGTGCCGACGTCGGCCGATAGGTGACCGACGTCGGTGACATCGGTCGGGTAAGGACCGACGTCGGCAGATGTATAATGGGGATAGAGTCTAGTTTTAGCTCTGTGCTCATTTTTACATGCTGCCAGGGTCAAGGTTGGTGGAACAAGTGATCGGCAAGGGTTCAATAGGCGAAGAAGAAAGAAGATGAGGAATGACCAGGGGAGTCGACACGATTTCGGTGTCTACATTTGCCCCTTTTTGTCTTGTTGGTTGTTCTGGACGAATTGCAAGACAAAAATAGGAGTGATTGCCCCAGGTGAGGGATAAGGTTGATTTCATCTTGTTGGTTGTTCGAATGAACTGCAAGACAAAATAGGAAGCGAAATGCCCCGAGTAAGGAATAAGGTATTCCCCCTCAAAGCAGGAGTCGAGGGAAGGGAACCGGGAATTGGGTGCTGATTTGACAAAGAGTGGATGAAAAAAGGGGTGAGGGTGAACGCTACAAAAGTCGTGATTGCGCGCATACCACTGCACGAAATGGTCAGGCCAAAGTGTCGCAGGTCAAGGGTTGAGGAGTGCCAAAATTGAAGTAACCGGGCCCCAGCATTTAGTCGTCTGCTGATCGGGTCACTCAATCTAAGCTGAAGCTCTAAATGGGTCGTCGCGTTCCAGGTATCCCAGGCTCAGGAAGTGCTCCTAAAAATGAGAAAAAGTCACAAGTAGGGTGGATCAACTGGTGTGTGATCCTATACTTGTGAGGGTCCAAAAAGGTCTGCGCACAATTCTGCTAACCAGTCATGAGGTAGCATACATGCAAAAACAACCAAGGCAACAACATCTTGGAAGTGGTCAAGGTCGGAGGAGATAGGTATGATCTCCAATGGTTGGTGGGCGATGGATGGATGAATGGATGAAAGGATGCGGCCGAGCTAACCCCAGAAGACCCCATGTCAACTGAGTGCTGCCTACATAGCCCTGGTGATAGGGCCTCAGGCCGATGTAGTTCTCCCTAGAAGGGAGGAAGGGTCAAAGGGATGGTGAGGAAAAAAAAAAAGATATTGCAGCCTTTTCCAAATGGTGTATTCTGCAACATTGGTTGAGGGGTTTTTCATCCCTAGCAATATCCCATATACGTGATGGATATATGCTAAAAATGAATTGAAGTCTATTTATGCTTCAGCAAGTATTGGTTTATGCTTAACATAAATTGTGGTGGGTCGGTAGTTTCCATGTGTATTGGTGTCCATAGAAACTAGGGGGAACAGGGTAGGTCATGTTGATGGTCTGAAAAGAGAGTTGAGTTGAGTTGATTAACAAGTGATGAAGGTGAATGTGACCAAAGTGCAGAAGAAGTGAAAAGCATATTGCTCTTTCATTGACAAGGACCAAAAAGATAGCATAGATAGGGGTTATGAGAACCAAGAGCCCCATTCATGCGTGACGTCGTTGACCATAGTTATGTTAGAGCGGTAATTGAATCACTTAGACATTAAAGTGAGCTCGAAGTCCCTTGAGCAGGTAATAGGAGGAGGAAAGAGGGTAACCCGTTTTAAGAGCAGAGATAACTTTGCCCCTTTTTATAACAGACCCTGAGACAACTACAAGCCAAGTCCGTGACTCATTTTTTTTTTTTTTTTTCGCAGACTGATCAATGCAGGAAGCCTGCATAGAGATGTCATTTGCTTGGTGGTCAGGTTGTGAAGCTGATCAATGCGGGAAGCTTCTAAAATAATGCTGTTTATTGCCAGAGTAGTCATAGCCATCCTTCAAGGGAGTGGTCTAGATTTTTGTTTAATATAAAGGCTTTTGAATAGCTGTCCTTCGAGGGAGCAGTCTATTTATTACAGCAATGATAGTACAGCTGTCCTTCGAGGGAGCAGTCTGTTTTTTTTTTTTTTTTTTTGATTTTGATATTGATATAGTGACCATGGATATGTTTTGACATCTTGATTTGTTTTTATAGAAGTGTGAGTCATGGACAAGATTGTAGAAGGTTAAGGGCTCCCTTTTAATAGGACAAAGCATCCATACAGTATAAAAGGGTTATAGGAATTGTTAAGAGGAATAGGGTTGAAAGGAAGTAGGATGAAGAGGACGGGGATTGCTCAAGGGACGAGCTCAAGTTAAGTGTCAAGTGGATGAATACTCGACTAGCAGTAGAATGGTCGCAGATGCAACGCAAAAAAGGCTCAGGGTCTGATAAGTCCCTGGTGTATACTTGTGCGTGATAAGGTCTGAGCCAATTAGGAGCAAACTTGCCCCATTTGCCTCTTTCCAGATTGGTCAGGTGTTGATTGATGAATGGATGTGAATTTGGTTGATATGGTTGTTGATTGATCGAGGCTGGTTGAATGTTTTGATAAAAAGGGTTGGGTCGAATGTTTGGTTGAGATTTGGTCATGTGATAGTTGGTCAATGGTTGGTCGAGGGTTGATTGGTTGGTATTTGATCTTTGGTTGGGTCGAATGTTTGGTTGAGGTTGGGTTAAATGTTTGGTTGCTAGTCTGGTTGAGGCTAAGTTGAGAGAGTGGTTGATATGTGGTCGAGACTGTGTTGAAAAATTGGTCAAAGTTTGGATGAAGGTTGAATTCCCCCAGCGGCTAGAGAGAATGTTTGATGGATTGGTTAAGGTCGATTGAGGTTTAGTGGTCAGATGGACGGTGTTGATGTCGAATAAAGGGGTTAAAGGCAGCGAAGGGACCCTAGTCTGACGTGGAGATCCCGATTTAAATGACGAGGTTGGAGAGGTATGGGTTGGTGTTGATAATTTGTCAAAGGGGTGGTCAAGAGGATCCTTGATAAGAAAGGAATCCTTTTTCCGGTGGTGACGAATGACAGCTTTAAGAGCGCAACAACGCTCGGTGTCATGTCCCGGAGTGTGATGATAGTGGCAGAATTTAGAGTTGTCGAACCAAGATGGCCTTGATCCGAGAGTTGATGAGTGGGATGGTGTTGAAGGTTTGTTGATAACGTGATCGAGAAGAGAGGTGTCATTCCCTAGACATTGGCGAATGGCGACCTTGAGGGCATGCCAATGCTCAGTGTCATGCCCAGGCGTGCGATGATACGCACAAATGAGAGTGTCATCGAACCATGGTGGTTTTGGTCTGAGAGAGTGATATGGTCTAAGAGGCGGGAGATTGAGACGAGAGGACTGTAATAATTGCCGTAAGAGCAAGGCATATGAACCTGCTGACGGGTTGGGATGTTTTATTGCAGAGAGGGTTGGTGACATTGGTTTGGGAGGTGTAAGAGGCGTTGGTCGATGGTTTGAAGGAGGTATAAGTCTGACGGGTTGATAGAATAATGGAGGTGACGCGCCTCTGTGAAGTATGGGAGTGGGAAGCACTCCGAGTAAAGTAGACGGATGTGGGCCCAAGATTGAAGGTAATGACGAAGGTAGGGGAGGAGGTCTCCGGTGTGGTTTAGTAGCCTTCTTTGGTTTGGGTTGAGGGCCACCTTTATGCGAGGTGAGCTTAGATGTGGGGCGAACACCAAGAGGTTTAATCTCTTTGGGCATGATGGACGCCTGTGCGGGTTTGGATTTGGATGTAGACAGTTTTTCTCTCAATGGAGACGGGATTAAAGGTGTGGGCTCTTTAAGTGGAAAGAGCTCTGGAGTAGTCATGGCTTCTGTGTGTGGTCGGGGAGTCAAAAAGGTATGATCGTCTATGGATGATGAAGGCGAGGCAGCTGGTGTTGATGTGGTCAAAGCGTCCTCTAATATGGGAGAAGTTGCTAGAGGACAAGTGGGAGAAGAAAGTTCTTCGCCATGTGGAGGAGGTATAGGGGAAGAAAGGTCTTCCACCTGTGAAAGCAGTTGGTCAGGGATAGGAGAAAAGATAGTGTCGACCGTGTGTATATCATGGTCTTGAGGGTCATTGATTATGGTTTGGACGTTGTCTTGAGTATGCGGGTGATTAGAAAGGGGTTGTTTGAAGATGTCAAGGTTTTGGTTAGGCGGTGCATTTGGGTTATCTAAAATAAGATCCCCCTTGTCTAGCATGTCCTGGATGAGGTTTTTAAAAGTTTGACAGTGATCCGTGTCATGGCCTTTGACACGGTGATAGTTGCAAAAGTGGTTCTCCCTGTACCATGCAGGGATAGGTGTTGAGGGGTCGAATTGATGTGGTCGGATTGGAGGGAGATTGAGGACCCCCTGCTTGACAAGTTTATCCAAAACAGAGGCATATGACTCCCCAATTGGAGTGAATTGACGCTGTATGGATTGACGTTGAAAATGTTTATTGATGTAGTCTAATGTTGAAGATGATGATCGATTGGTTATTGTTGAAGATAATGGTCTAAAGATGACAGTGTTTGCTGACCCCTTGGATTGAGAGTAGGCAGAGGAAGGTCTGGAAGAAGAATGGTCATTGGTTTTAGTGCTAGTGTTACACAATTTGACCTTATCTTCTTCAATGGTGCGGAGTTCAAGCTTTCGGGCCATGGTGAAGGCCTCGTCAAAAGTGTGGAATGTTTGAACCCGCAAGGTGGACGAGATGTGACTGACACATGCTCGGGAAAAGAGCTCAATGATCTTGGGTTGAGGCAAGGAGAAGGAGAGCTGATTAATCAAGCTTCTCCAACGGGCGACAAAATTGGCAATTGATTCGTCGTCGAATTGCCTGATGGAGTAAAGGTCTGTGATTGAGACTTGTTTAGTGATATTGATAGAAAAATGGTCAACGAATAGTTGGGCGAGTTGGATGAATGAAAAGATAGAGTGTCTGGCAAGAGAACTATACCAGTCAAGGGCAGGGCCAGAAAGGGACATAGGAAACGTGTGTAGAAGTAACGCATCGTCATGGGCAATAAGGTAACAGGCATGTCTGAATGCCTTTAGATGTTGTTTTGGGTCTTCCTTACTCTGAAAGTGAGTAAATTTAGGAAGCTCCCAATGGTTGGGGTATGGTTGGATAGGGACAGAAGGGTGGATGGGCTCGCTGCAAACTTGTTCATATGATAAAGTATTGCTTGAACCGGAGATAGAAGCTTTGAGACTGGACATTTTATCCATCAGCATCTTGATAAGATCTGCTGATGGATTGGCGGGTTGAGCGCCCCCTAGGTTGTAAGGCGCTTGGAAGAGGCTAGAGGAGGCGTGCGACGTAGTCGGTTGTATAATGTACGGATGACTAGTTGCAGGGGCAGAAGTAGAGGCTAAAGGTGATTGCGTTATGAAGGTAGAAGGCATAGGCTAACTAGATACTGCCAAAGGAGGTTGTGTGACGGCATTGACAAAGGGCGAGGTAGGCACTCCTGCATATATAGGCGCAAGAGTGTGAGGGGTCGAGACAATCAAGTTCTGGTATAATGTAGAACTTGGTTGAATTGCAGGTGGTTGAGGGGGTAACGAAACCCCAGTGGAGGTTGGTCTAAAAATAGACGAGGAGGCCGAACTTTGCGTATAGGCCATGGTCGGGTTAATGGTTGAGGCGAAAGGTTGAGTCGAAAAAGGTTGGGTGGCGAATGGTGTGGATGTCGTCGCCACGTCGTCCAAAAGGTCCCGCATTGGTTTTCTTGCGAGATAGTTTTGGAGGGCTGCGGTATTGAGGTCCAAGAATATTGCAAAGTCTTGGTCCCCTTCTGGGATGATAGGCGTCTGGGTTGGAGATAGTCTAGTAGGAATTCTTTCGGTCTTCGAGTAGAACTCCATTATATGATTGTTTATAGACGGGGTAGGCGAAAGCAATTGATGGCTAGCGTGGTCAAGAAGAGCCTTGGTTTGACTACGTGTCAGAACCATTCAAGGCAAGAAAGAACGTCCTCACAAGCTCAAACAAGTAGATAAGAACTAAAAAGAAGATGAAGACACAAGCAGATCCTAAAACCCTAGAAGTAAATTTTTAGGATTATAGTGGCTTATGCCTTAGAACATGTGTAGAGGAAGGTTGGTTTTGTGAGTCGGGTCCTAGAAGAAGAAGTCTATGGATGGTTTCAGGTTTTTTTAAGGCACTCAAGAAGTCTGTGTTAGGGTCTGGTATGTGGCCTGGTGCTAAGGAGCAAGCTCCCCTCACTTCACGATTCCAGTGGTTAGCTGGTCTCGCTTAGCCAAAATATACCTCGCCTAGAGTTTAGACTCCGCCAGAGAACGGAGTGGGCTTCCCCCTTGGTGATGAAATCCAAGTAGGGTCACCGGGACGGGTAAGGTATCCGCTGGGGGATGAAATCCCAGTCGGGCCTTGTCTCAGGTAAGTTAAAATGTTTGTTTTGTGCAGGTGGTCTGGTCGTGTAACATCAAGTGATCTAGATTAATTCAATATGCGGTTTAATTACTATGTGTGGTCTAAAAGATGCAGGCAAACAGAGATGAATGCAAAGTGTTTTAATGTCCAAGTCGAAATGTTTGTTCGTATGAAGACGAATGGAGAAAGAGTCGAAGAATATGAGTTTTAGCTAGTCTAGAAGTGCAAGAAAGAAAGAAATGTTCGTTTTAGTTCTGCTTATGATGTCGTTTAAAAAGAGACGAAAGGAGGTGAAAAGGAAGAAACCTAATGCACCTAAATGAACGAAAGAAAGAAAGAACCCAAGGAGGACCTAGGGTCCCACCGGGCGTGCCAGAATGTTTCTATGCAAAATTGCTTTCTACATTCAAAGAAGAAATAAGAAACTAAAAGATGGTCAAGGCTAGAAGTACCTGATAAAGTCGTGCGCACCGAAATCAGACGTTGAAAGATTCTCCTCTTTTGCTGTGGAGGAATGAAACCTGTGAAGAAAAGGCTAAAACACGGAAAAACATTAGTCAAAGATATGGTGGGCTGTCAGGCGAATGCCCGATCTCGGAAGTACGAAGACTCCCTAGAAGGATATCAACCCACTGATAAAAAAGAGAAGAATATTGGACGAAAGTAGATGATAATGACAGAAATAAATGACAAAAAAATAAAGAGCGTACCTGATATGTGGCACTGTTCTGCACAGTCGCTGGCGTCGGTCTCTGTGGTGCCGGCGTCGGTTAAGAAGGTGCCGACGTCGGTCAAGGTGCCGTCGTCGGTCGGGGTAGTGACCGGCGTCGGTAGGGGCAGGTTCTGGGAAAAGGTTCGGGACAGGGTCTGAGAGAGTTGGGACAGGGTTAGGGATGTAAATGAGGGATACTAGGTCTGAACAGAGTCGGGACAGGGTCTGATAAGATCAGGGTAGGGTTTTGGATAGAGTCGGGACAGGTTCTGAGAGAGTCTGGGGGGTTTTGGACAGAGTCGGGACAGGGTCTGGGCAAGGTCGGGACGAGGTCTGAATAGAGTCTGGAGGAGTCGGGATAGAGGCAGGGATAATAGAACTGATAAATAATAACTGAGAAATAAATGAAATAAACAGAATAATACTTACCTGCCAGAAGACGCGATGAAAGCCATAGTTGGAGTCGGATTGAATGCAGATTGGTTGATGCTGAGAGTGTTGATGTTGGAGTTCGTAGGTTGGTTGTTCAGCATTTCGAATAGCGTTTGGGATCTGGTCTCGAATGGTTGGCAGAGGTTGATGAAGGCGGGGGACGGGGACGGTTCCAGAAATAGTTCGTCAACCGTTTCGGGAAATCGAATGATAACTGGTAACGAATAACGGCAAGGTGACCGACGTCAGCAGGAGTGCCGACGTCGGCCGATAGGTGACCGACGTCGGTGACATCGGTCGGGTAAGGACCGATGTCGGCAGATGTATAATGGGGATAGAGTCTAGTTTTAGCTCTGTGCTCATTTTTACATGCTGCCAGGGTCAAGGTTGGTGGAACAAGTGATCGGCAAGGGTTCAATAGGCGAAGAAGAAAGAAGACGAGGAATGACCAGGGGAGTCGACACGATTTCGGTGTCTACACAAACCTAGAAAATATTGTTGGATCATTCTTAAGACCAAAGGGTACTACCTTATATTTGAATGACCCTTATTCCATTACAAAGCTTGTTTTATCCTGGTCTTCTTCTATAATATAAATATGATGGTATCTATTGAATCCATCTATAGATGAGTACACCTCATGACCAATGACTGATTTGAGGACTTCATATATAAATGGTATTAGAAATGGATCATTAATGTAGGTATCATTTAGTGAATGGTAATCCCCATAGACCCAAATCTCACTAGAATTATTTGGATGTAAAACTATGGGACTAACTTAGTGTACCTTTTTAACTAGATAAATGATCCTTGCTTCTTGTATGTGATCTAGGTCACAAATTAATTTCATCTTCTTGTTGGGATTTAATTTGTATGGGTAATTTTTAATGTGCCTAGTGAAATCTTTCAATTCAATTTGGATCTCTCCAAATTATGTATCTACACTTTTGAATTTTGTAAACTTAGTTATAAAAACATCATGATAATATCTTAGTAACTGCAATGTTTTCAAAATCTTATTATTCACCCCATAGTCTCCCACAGTCATAATTTTAGGAATGAACTCTATTATAATATCTTATTCAATATTATTTAGTGGCTCTTGATATAATTTGTTCAGTCCACTTAGTAGATCCTCTTTCAATTTTTTTCCTATAGACACCTAAAACTGGCCACTAATGACCTCTAACTAGGCTTTTGACCAATTCTTATCAAAATGCACAATTTGGCCTAAAATAATAAAATGATTTAAATGAGTGGAATTTTTTATATACAAGTGCCAATTTTGGCTAGAGTATCACTAAATGGGGCAATGCAATTTATGAGATAGCTAACTTTGATTAGACCATTTCAAGTTAAAATGACATTTTCGTACCTAGGTCATCTAGATTGGTCTTTTCTACCAAATTTATTGCATGAGACATGTGACCTTGTTATTTTGTGTTGACATAATAATAAATGGGATAAAAAATCCAACACATGTAACATCACCTTCCAATTCTAATCCAATCAAATTTCAAGCCAATAAGATGACATTTTGACCAGTTTAATTAATTTGTGCACCAATTGCCAAGATTTACATCAAAGTGGTAAATCATGATTAAATATAATTAATATGAATCAAGAGCCTAATTAATAATTACATGGAACTTGTTGAATGTTTCCTTTTATAAATTGATATTGAATATTTACATCATCAAATGATATCATTTATTAGAAAGACATCCTAAGCCATAAATGCATAAAATATCTCATCAAGCCCTCCCATGCCTCATTAAGACCTTCTATGAATCTTTAATGTCTATATATCACAAATAATTATGAAGACATTTATTGGTTTTTGCCTCAAAAATTAAATGGATTATTAGACACACATCTTCATCTTGAGATGGATGGTTCAAGTTCATTCTAGTCATTTTACAAAATATATAAATAGGAGGCACACCTTATTTATTCAATTTTAAGCTCTTTTAAGCCAAAGTTACCATGAAAAAATAGATTCAAACTACATTGTGATGTAGTTTTATTATGCACAAATATTGAGCCAAAGTCACAAGCCAAAGGTACCAAGAGGAGATGAAGGTAGCCACACTCTATTAAATAATATCTCTTAAAGGGCAAGCTGAGCATGCTAAAGAAGGAGAATTTTAGAACAATCATGGATTTGGTAAGAAGTTTGTGTTTCATGTTCACATTTATCATTTCTTTCCATTTCTAGTTGCATTTTCAAATGGTTTTTTCTCACTAATCTCCCCTAGTGACTAGGCCTAAAGATGTTATACTAGGTAGTGTGTTTCTTTTATTTTGTTTTCATTTGTGAGACATTAAAAATTAGATCCACTCAAGTATCTACTATCTAAAATATGTTTAAAAGGTCATATGGCCAAATGTATAATGCTTCTAAGTGTCTTTGATATTGAGTATGAGAACCAAAAATCCATTAATAGGTAACTTCTTGCATATTAGCTTGTTGAAGCACCCCTTGCTAATACAGAGCCATTGACATTCCAATTTCTTGATGAATCTATAATGACTATTATTGACACACATCTTGAGGAGAAGCACTAGAAGCTATATTTCGATGTATTATTCATAGCACATAGATTGGGGTGGGACTTTTATTTATTACACCATGGGGGGATCCAATCCCTAAATCATTTAGGATCATTTTTCTTGTACTAATAACATGGCCAAATATGAATCGCTTATTATAGGGATTTACAAAGAATTAAAATGGATCATATATTATCTCAAGGTTTATGGTGATTCTCAATTAATCATCAATCAGGTTATAGACCACTTTCAAACAAAGGATGACAAACTAGTTCCATATAAAGCCATGGTTGACACTCTCCAATAGTAGATTGTTGACATTTAGTTTGAGCATGTACTAAGAGAAAGTAATATAAATGTAGATGATATGTCCACTATTAGATCTCTAATTCAACAAATAGACACATCTAAAGAATATCAGTTCTTTGTCAAGAGTTTATTAGCAGTAGCTCATGAACCTTCAACCATCATGATGATTTATGATATTTTTGGTCTTATCTCTATCTGGTACTCTGACCTTTATAAATACCTCCATGACCAAATTATGCCACCTGACCTATCCCAAAAACAATCCAAAGCCTTTAGTCACTAAACCACTTGTTATAATTTACTTGGATCAACCCTTTACTTCCATAGTTTTGATGGAACTTTACTTCATTATTTAACTTCAATAAAATCTACACTAGCATTATGGAAAGTTCATGGAGTATGTGGAACTCACACCAACAAGGTATTCCTATCTAAAAACTCTTGCATACTAGTTATTATTGGTGCATAATGGATGCAGATGCAACTACATATGTAAAAAACTATGACAAGTGTCAACAACATGTCAATCTGATTCTTGCCCCAACCAAGACTCTAAATTTTTATTTGACACCATGGCCATTTGCTACATGGGGCCTCAACCTTATTGGGAAGATCAATCCCACCTCATTTGATGGTCATAAACATATCCTTATCACCACTAAATTTTTCACCAAGTGGGTTAAAGATATACCCCTCACTTACGTGATTGGAAATCAAATTTCCATTTTCATTTTCAACCATCTCATTTGACGATATGGTATCCATTCTGACATTATATATGATAATGGAGGATCATTCAATAACAAGGATGTCAAAAATCTATGTACTAAATATAACATCATGTAACACTTTCATATAACATATTACCCTCAAGGTAATGTCTAGGTCAAGGGATAAAATAAAACCATTATTAACATTCTCAAAAAGATTGTCAATGATGTTGATCATGACTAGCACCTTAAGATATTTCATGATTTTTGGGCATATAATACCAATCACCATACACCCACAAGATCCACTCCATATTCACTTGTTTAAAATATAGAAGCCCTCCTTCCCATTGAGGTCAAGTTTCCTTCTATATGCATCTCTTTGAATCATGTCTTAGATGACAATAACTATCAAGTAGCTTGCCTAAAAGAACTGGAGTTACTTGATGAGAAATGCATGGATGTAGTGATAAATATTCAATCCTATCAAAATCAACTTTGAGGCCACTACAATCAGTGTGGGAAACATAGATAATTTAAACTTGGTGATCTTGTCTTTAAAGAGAACCATAAGAAGACCACAGTTAAGAAAAATCACAAAGGCAAGTTCAAACCCAATTGGGTCAATCCTTTCATCATTAAAACAAACTATGGCATAAGAGCATACAGGGTTGCCACATTAGATGGACACAAAGTTAATGAGTTGATGAACATTATCCACCTCAAGTGGTAATACGCTTGAGTAACTTGGTATATTATCTATAAGGACCAGTTTAAGTTGTATCATTTTATCATTCATCTTTATAATATTCCATTTTATCATCCTACCAGCCTATCACTTTTTCCTATAACATATCCATTCTACCATACCCTTACCATTAATTGAGTTCTTTTCTCCCACCCTACTTGGCCCTACAACCTTAGTTTTATTCCATTGGTTTCATTCACAATTCCACAAGAGGATTCAAATTTAGTTTTATAAATTGTTTCACACATTCTAGATAGAGGCAATATTTTGGAGTAGTAAGACAATAGTTTGGCATTTGCATCCTTCATTTTTCATTCCATTCTATATACCGAGTGTGCCTAATTATAATCGCATATGGGTAAATCAATGTCTCACCAATCTTGCTACTAATTATAACTACCTATGAGAAAATTAGTATCATTGACCTATGTTGTTATATTGTAGTTATAATTGTCTGTGGTAAAACTATGGGAACTACTTGTTTATCATGCCTTAATGTACCAACTAGCCATTTTTTATGATGTACTGTGCCTATTTTATTTGAATTAGTTGCTACACTAGTTATATTCCTCCACTATAAGGAAACACTATAGTGATTTGAGGTCCTATCCTAGGATTATATAGGTAATGCTTGATACTTTTTGAAGTTAGTTTAGTCACCTTAATCCATGCACTCACCATTTTGAAAGTAATTTAAGCCATGTTGTTTCCATTTTATGAGCATTTTAAGCAATGATCTCACCATTTTTCAAGGTTGGACCATTTAGTATCTCATCATTCTCCATTGAGTTGAGATACTTATAAAATTCCAAAAACATTTGTAAAATCATTTAGAAAAACCCACAATATTGACCACTTCTTTTCCTTAATGATTCTAGGAACCCTTACTAAGTAATAAGTAAATCACTTGTTCCTTAGTTTCCCCATCTTTTTTGGCCCCCATTTTATCCCATGCACTTGCCATTTTTCAAGACCATTCCTATTCTTCTATGACATCCATCATGTTTGTTCTCATTAGTTATTATTTTCTTCCCATTTCTTGGGAGAAATACATTCAGCTTAAAGTTTTTGTTGGATATTATGTCCATGGATCTATGTAGGTAGTGTCCACTTGCCTAGTGCATATGGAGACAACTCAACCACCCCCTTCTTTTTCTTTTATTCCCCTAGTCATGTTTGTTTTCTAAGTTATCACTTATTTTTTAGGGATAATGTTCATTGCATAGGTTTAAGTCATGTTGTTTATACTAATTCTAGGACTAATTGTTATTTGTTTATTTGTTTACTTCTTTGCTTATTTATTTATCTATTATTTATGTGCCTGTTTGTTTGCTTTTAGTATTGTTTCCTTGATTCATTCTATGTATGTTAATTAGGTGGTTCCTTGCACATTTATACTTGAATCCATCCATATTTATCTATCTACAATGTCATCATGTTTTTTATCATTTGTGCATTATTTTCCCTTGAATATTAGATTTTAAGAGTCAGTCCTTATGTATATTTTGGCCTAGCCCTCATGAAGTTCTATCATGATGCCTACTATACAGTGTTATATAAAAATCATCTTCAAGAAGTCTACTCAGCAATGGAAACATCAACATCTCATTGGCATGGGCATCCTAATCCAATCCCAATCATATCCCAAATAGTGTAATCAATAAATGGTCTTTTTCAAGATTTATTAGTTTAAACAAGCATCTCCCACTCGTAGTTTATCCCAATTCATATTTATCCTCTGTATCAAGTTACCCTCTATGTAAATTTCCCACCATCATTATCTAATCAATTATGTTTTCCATAATAGGGGTATAATGATTATAACTGCTTATGGGCAAATCATTGTACACTATCCCACCTATATTTCTCAATGATTATAATCACCTTTGGGCAAATCATTGTGTTCTCACCAAATTTACTTTATTTTTTAATAAATAGAGGCATGTTTTTATCTTATTTATCTATCCTAACTAGGGCAGCTCCATCTTCTCAATGATTATAACCACCTTTGGGAAAATCATTATGTTATCATACCACATTACCACAATCGGGGTACAATGCTTATAGCTGCCTTTAGGCAAACCATTTTGCACCATCCCACTTGCATTCTCAGTGATTTTGAATATTTTCTCAAACTCATAGTGTTCTCACCCCATCATCTTCCTTACTTTTTTCCCCTTGTTTCACTTCTTTCTTTTTGGGGTATTATTTACCAACCTACTTATTCCAATCATTCCCTCGAGGGGGCATCATACAGTTCATCCATTGCCATTGAAGTTGTAGGCATGCAAGACCTTTTTGTTATTTGAGAAGACATTAGTGTTCTTATAGCTTATAAAGCCTTCCCAAATAGGGGTAAAATATAGACACCTAAAATTTTCCACCAATGAACTTTAACTAGGCTTTCGACCAATTCTTATCAAAATGCACAATTTGGCCTAAAACACTAAAACACATTAAATGAGTGAAATTTTTGATATAAAAGTGCTGATTTTGGCTAGAGTATCACTAAATGGGTTAATGTAATTTATGATATATCTAAATTTGATCAAATCATTTCAAGTTAAAATGACATTTTCACACCTAGGTGCTTTGGATTGCTCTTTTATACCAAATTTCTTACACAAGACTCATGTCATTATTATTTTGTGTTGACATAATCCTCAATGGGATAATGGATCAAATGCATCTAACATCATCTTCCATTTCCAATCTAGTCAAATATTAATCCAATAATATGACATTTTGACTAGTTTAATTAATTTGTGCACAAATTGCCAAGATTTCCATCAAAGTGGTAAACCATGATTAAAGCTAATTAATCATAATCAAGAGCCTAATTAAGAATTCCATGGAGCTTGTTGAATGTTTATTTTTATAAATTGATGTTGAATATTTACATCATCAAATGACACCATTTCTTGGAAAGACATCCCTAAGCCATAAATGCATAAAATATCTCGTTAAGCCTACCCATGCCTCATTAAGATATTACATGCCTCTTTAATGCCTCTCTATCCCAAGTATTTATGAAGGCATTTATTTCTTTTTTCCTCAAAAATTAAATGGGTTCCTAGCCACACTTCTTCATCTTGAGATGGATGGTTCAAGTTTAATCTAGTCATTTTGTAAAATCTATAAATAGGAGGCCTTGCCTATTAGATTTTAATCTCTTTTAAGCCAAAATTGCCATACCAAAATAGCTTCAAACCATATCTTGATGTAGTGTTTTAATGACCAAATATCAATCCAAATCCACAATCCAAAGGTGCTAAGAGGAGATGAAGGTAGCCACAGTCTATTTAATAAGATCTCTTGAAACACAAGCCAAACAAGCTAAAGGAGTCTTTTGGAGCAATCAAGCATTTGGTAAGAAGTTTGTGTTTTGTGTTCACATTTCTCATTTATTTTCATTTCTAATTATGTTTTCAAATATTTTTTCCTCACTAAGCTACCCTTAGTGACTAGGTCTAGAGATGTTATGCTAGTTAGTGTGTTTCTTTAATTTTATTTTCATTTTGAAACTAACATGATACTGACCATCCTCTCTTGAATCAAATTCATAGTCTACATTTCCCCCTTCCCATTTGATAGTTTTTACATTACACATTTATTCCTCTTCAATTTTTTTACACTTTGCACATTTATTGTCTCAACTTCTCACTCTGGTTCAAAAAAGCCTTTGTTAGTAGAGACTCCTATTTCAATAGAACATGCTAAGGATGAGGATATCACAAGGAGCCAAATTAACCAAAGATTTATTTATATGTATAAAGAATTCAGACTACTTTTGAGATAGATTAAACCTTAGCATTAAACATGATAATACAAAACAAGGATAAACATAAGAAATTTGATAGGTAACCATGAACTAGATAGCATATATTGATCTTAGTGAAAGGGTCATCAATCTTCATCATATAAGCATACATATTTATAGTCATTCTAGTTCTTAACTATTCACATTCTTCTTCATACATTGGTGCCAAAATGAGGAGACTGTTCATTTTCTATCATTTCATAAGTTGAAAGGATAGGAAAAAATACACAAGCTAACAAATATACATACAACACATGAATATCCAAAGGAATATGTTTCAAAACTTTCTTATCTAGTTTTTCGTCTCCCAAGACTTTCTTGGACTTAAAATGTTGTCTCATCCTAAGACAATGTTGTAGGTTCATCTATCTCTGTGCTAAGGTAGAAGCTTGAAAATTTGGGTACACTAGCAAGAGTCACAATAATTTTTCAATACACCATTTTTAGTTTTCACCTCTTATGCACAACTTAGCCACCTTTTAAAGTTTTCAACTAAACAACGTACCAACCTACTATCCTTTTAGGTTTTTAATAGCTTAACATAACCAAGTGGCCATGCTTTATAGATTTTTAACTAACCTAGCCCTACTTATCTCAACAATCATCCCTAATACAAAAAACTATTCAAAATTATACAACATTTTGGTTCAAAAACTTATGCAGTGTGTAATACTCAATTGGTAGGTGGAGGTGTATCTAAGGATGAAGGTTGGCTAGTAGGATCTTTGACCCTTACCTAAGCAGCCATGCATTATGCCATTGCTTTTTTCAGTTTAGAGTGTGGTATGTATATAAGAATATTGAGCATCAAAGTCACCTCATTATAGAATGTAGCCTTGTCAGTATTAAATGCATCCTAACATAACATGACTTATATAACAATGTGAATCAATATGCGCATTAGCGCATAACTCACAATGAGTTCCTTCAAGTCCTAATTATGAAAAACACTTAGGTTGGCCCTTGTATTAGTGACCTTCACTTAGATCTCTATACTTAGTTGTTCTAGCTTTTTCATGTGTCTCTCTACTTATTCTCTTACAAATGAACTACATTATAAGTCCTATTACTATCTTTGAAGTTGATCACACACATTATCTTAAGCATTGATTGATTGATGGATATCAAGTTTAGTTTCATCAATCGATGTAGTTAGGGTGTGATGGTTATGTAGGCTATGGTAGCTATATTGAAATATATGCTAGAGATAGATAGGGAATTGTCAAGCTACTACTTCTAATTCAGAAAACTATGTGTGATTTAGTGTTTTTGAAGGGATGTAATGTCTAGCATACCTAGGTAATCATCCAATATAGTAATCAAAGTTATGGTATCATTTTTCACACTGTAACCTAGGTTTTCAAGTGCACATAGTTGTTGTGTTACATACCAATCATTATAAAGTTACATTATGAGGGCCATAAGCCTACTATGATATGTCATGACTTATTTTATGACCACTTTAGAGGATAAATCTAGACAAGAATATTCAATTACCTTCATTGCTTCTTGAAATCATGCCCTTAATTCTATGTTCTTAACCTTTGTTTGAGCCCACTTTTGTTCTAGGGAGGCTACCTTTTGCATAATGGTTTCTTAGAACACTATGGCTCCCTCCAATTATTTTTTCAAGGGAAGATGAAATAAATCCAAGGATGTCTCTTACCTAATCATAATAATGGCCAAAGTGCTCGTCATTACTATAGGATCTTGGCATGGCATGGTGGCTATCAAAAGGGAAAAGGTGATGCACCAAGCAGTGACTATTGGGATATCCTAGATCTAGACACATCCTAATGGAAGCTATGGTAATAAGTTTTTGATTATGTCATGAATGGTAATTATTGCTATGATGTGGTCTCTACTTATAGCTTAGCATGCTATGCAACATCCTCATCCATTTTTTATTTCACCTCTTCTTCATGTTTGTTGTTATGTTCTTCTTCCTCTTTCTTTTTATCTTCCTCTTCTTGCTTCTTCTTATTTTATTCCTCTTATATTTTCTTATTTTCTTCCTCTTTTTTACTCTTTTATTCATCTTATTTCCTCTTTTTCTCTTTAGATTCCTCTTTCTCTTTCTTCTTCCTCCCATTTTCTTCTTCCTTCTACTTATTTTCTTATTTTTCCTTCTTCATTTTTCCCTCTTCTTATTTCTTTCTCCGTTCCTTCTCTTTCATAGTGTGGGTTTTTTCTTGTGCCTATGATTTTTGTTGTTATAGGAATTCATCATGTTCATCCTTCTTTTTGGTATCTTCTTCTACCTATTGCTGCACTTGACTTATTACATCTTGTTGCCATTTTTCCTCTACTTCTGTTTCCTTCTTTTCCTTTTCCTTTTGAGCCTATTATTGTGTGGTGGATGTTGTTTTGACCATTTCTTATGAATTTATTATATTTGCCTCTACATCCTTGGACTTTTTGGAGGTCTTTTCTTCCTTAACTTGATGTGTTTCTAGTTGGTGCTTCTCTTTTCATTTATTTCTCTTTCTCTCTTCCTACATCTATATTGAGATGTAAAAGTGGCTTCTTCTCTTGAAACCTATTATTATATGACTAAGATCTACTCCATTTCACTTTGTTCAACCTAATGCACCTACAGTGATGGTTGGGAGTCTTTAGGGCACACCACCGAACTGGGTACTGACTGCTTCCTTCTTCCTATGGTGACCAATCTGCACTGTGGTGGTGGTAAAAAAATTTATGGGGTAGGTTATAGTTTTTATTCAAAAGTGGACTGACTAAATTTTCATTCCTCCAAAGTATGGGATACTCTTGTCTCCCACCATGTTCTAGGCCTACACACAAGCATTTTTGGTGGGATTTCTAGTAGGGATGTGAAAATGACATCTGATGCATATGTTGGGGTAGATTGAGGCTACAAGAAGTCCATTCTATGTTGAATTTATTATTTATCTTCTTTGACTATATCCAAAATTATGGATGATAGGAAAGCTACAAGTTCCACCCACAAGTTTGGTGGTACTTGTTTCCAATTTGTACCATGTGCATTACCTTCTAAAATAAGAACTCCTTTTCTTCTTCCTTGTCATAATAGTACCCATCCATGTCTACCAACATGACTTGCTAGACTTCCTACGCATCATTTCCCATCTCCATGAGATCATAAGATGTAAAAATTTATGGCACCTTTGGATCATCTTTCCATGATGTGTTATGTGTTGTGTGCTTCAGAATAGGTGACAATGTATGAGGGTCTACTTTATGCTTCCCCATATATTATTGTGAACTGGATGTCATTTTTGAGGTTTGTACTATAGGAATGTCTACACTTGGTGGTATGGATTGTAATGGAGTAGCTCACCTTGTTGTGTGATCTTTATGTCTAGTCACCTTGGCTTGTGCCATCTCCATTGTGATTAAAAATGGAAGTGGTTCAAAGGGTGAGCATGGCATCTAATGATCATAATGAAAACTCCCTTTGGTAACAATGTCATATTGGCATGTTCTCTAAGATAATGGAGGACATCTAGCAGGATGCATGGGTGTGTTGTAATGAGATCCAAATACTCCTCCCACCATACTTTAAACTTCCCCTCTTATTAAATGGCTCCTCCTTCCTATGTCCATATGATGTTATAAAACTATTGTGTTAGCCATTAATTCATATCTAGATGCACTTCTCCCTTGGGTGATTTCCACTACATGAAGCAAAGGAGGAGGATGAGAAATTGATATTAGAAGGTCTATTTTAGACTATTGTGTCACTTATCGATGTTTGTGATCAACTCTTCTATAAAACACTTAGACCAATTGAATTACTCACCTCGATGGATCATCCTATGTGGAATGTTCATAACTCCTTTAGGTATATATATGGAAATTTTGGTTGTTTGCCAAAAGTGTCTAGTGATGTATTAGACTATAATATGCATAGGTTCATCTAGTATCTCATTGATGAGGATCCCTTGGTTTTTTTTCACATACTAGTCTTGAACTTCTAGACAAATATATTTGGTCTTATAGGCCAATAAGGAATATCCACAGACAAGCATGTTGAGAGCTCAGGCCATGGCTTGTGTGTTGATGATGATCATCTCATTTAGCCACAAGTATATCACTCCCTAATTGTACCATCTAAGCAATACTTGAACAATTTCACCCATGTCATCAAAGGTTGGCATTCAAAGTAGGTGCACAACATTTGTATTCTAAAATCTATGGGGAATTACAAGGGAAAGTGGATGCGTAACATCCATGGGGTCTAGATAGAAGATATTTTTTTTGGATTCACAAAATTATTTAAAGGGATCCTAATCACTATATTTTATCTACTGAAGTGACATATCAACACCCATGGCTTTTTTTATGCTTCTGAGAGAGGTTATCAATGGCATAATATCCATGGTGTCATGAGAAGATTTTTAATTGATTTTGAATTCTTTGGGTAATAGAATTAGTTTGGATCTTGATAGCTACAACTTTAAAAAATGTGTTAAGTATGAAATACAATTGTGAATTTCAAAACTTAACTTTTATATATTTCATGCCTCTTGGATTTCAAATTGAGACCATACCTAGTGTAGACACAAAAATTATGTCACACACACATGCGTAACTCCCTATGTCAAAACCCCCTTAAACCCATTTTAATATTAATAATTAATCTCCCTAACCCATACTTTTACCCCTCACACATTTAATTAATTTTAAATACTTGATTAAGTTAATTAAAAAATCCTATTTCCATCTTGCCTAGCCACCTCACCCTATGACTAATTCTCCCCTGATGAGTCACCTCAAGACATGGTCCCCTCATCCTAACTACCTAAGACTTATTCCCACTTCTAAACTAAATTCCTAAACAACTACTTCTTTTTTAACCTCTTATTTTTACCATTTTATAATGGTTGTCACACTTAGAACACATAATAATAGAAAATAGGCCAAAATAGAAAGGTTTACCTATTCTAGGGTCACCGACATTGGTCAACCCATGACTAACATTGGTGGGATCCTGACTGACATTGGTGAGATCACTGACATCAATAATATAAGCTAAACTCTACCTTATAGTTTAGGTTAATAGAAATTAAGAAAATCACTTCTTACTCTCATTCAGGTGCTTGACATTCTATTTTTTTATATCCAGGATTAAAATCACCCTACGTAAGTCAATCATTATCAGTAATTGAGCTCTTAAGGACCAACAACATCTGCTTATTCTCTTTGTTCAAGTACTCAAGTTCAAACTCCTTAATAGGGACCATCAACCTGGCACTTATCATTTAGTGACCATCATAGCTAAGTATATCACTAATACTATAGGTCATTTAAATATTTATTCTCCTATTTATTTAAATCTACCCTACACTACTTTACTCACTTCTGACCGTACCCTTGTGAGGGAGTTACAAATCTTCCCCACTTATTTCCCCTTTCCCTGACATACCAAACCTATGACTAGACTTAACCAAGCTCTCACTTTCCTAACTCTCTTAACCTCCTTGACCTGATCCAAACCATTTCCCAGACTCAAGAAATCCCTTTGCAACTTTTTAGACAAATATTGCCCCTACTAACCTTGATATCCTAATCAACATTAGTCACTTCACTACCAAACTCAAAAGCCTAATTGATATCAATCAAACTCCTACCGATGTCGGTGACTTTCAATTTCCTAGCCACTTCAAAACCTACCTAGATAACTTCTAAAACACAAACAAAGTGCCTCACCTATACCTTATCACTCTCTACTACATATAGGTTGTTAATAATGGTAAGTTATCTCTCTTTTAGTTGTTTTTTATTCTTTTGCCTCTCAAAAGTGGACTATCATCTCTAGGGAAGTTTCACACTTCCTAGAACAAGTGTGTAGCTTGGCATCCCACTCATTTATTTGCTAACAAACATCTTGTGGTAGTTTTTTTTTATCTACAGGTATTTCTCCCCATCCAAAGAAGAGTGGTCACAATGTCTAGATATAGTGTGCAAACCAAATCTGGGTTCATTCTAATCACTTATCCCCATCTTTCTTTTTGTTTTCCTTTAGACTTAAAATAGACAAAATTTAGTGAAACATTTTTGGCAGGCCCGATGGGACCTTGGAGTTTTCCTTGGGTTCATTTCTTGTTTTAAACATTCATATAGGTGCATTATAGTGAAATTTTCATTTCTTGCACTTCTTCCTTCTCTTTTCTCTTAAAAATAGAAAATTCCATATCTTATTTATCTATTTAAAAGGCATTAAAATTGAGATTTCCTTTATTTTCTCCTTGCCTCTAAAAATAATTTGTTATTTTATTTTACAAAAAAGAAGAGAATCCCTTCTTCACTTCCTCTTACATGCGCATTAGGATAGTGAAATTCATACTCTATTCCTATTTCCTCTCTATCTTCATTTGAATCTATACATTTTAGATTTGGGTTTAAAACTTATTGTATTTCATAATTTGCTTATTGCATATTAACTTACCTAGTTAATTACAAGCATTTTGAGTAAATTGTAGTACACCTATGTTATACAACCAAATCACAATCACATAAAAAAGCATCTCATGTCACTTGAGAAAAGGCCCATTAGGATTTCATCACCTGGTAGATCACCTTACCCTACCTGACTATCCTACTTGGATTTCACCACCAAGGGGAGAACCCACTCCGTTCTCTTGTGAAGTATAATCTCTAGATAGAAGGAATATTTTGGCTAAGTATCCTGGCTCAGCTCTAGGTTCATGAACTATAGAGAGCAAACTCCTATAACAAGCCACATACCTATCCTAACATAGATTTCCTCTTGAGCACCAAAACTAATCTAAAACCAACTCTAGATTGCTTTCTAGTACCTTTGATAACTAAATTCTCTTCTAATTATTTGATTAAGGCATAAGCCAACAAAAGACTAAAAATTAATCTCTAGGACTTAATATTTGTTGGCTGAATGTTATTTTTCTCCTTTTCAATTCCCTTTTATATTTTTGAGTTGGAAAGGATGTTTTTCTATTGATTCAAAAAATTAGTACTATTTCTAAAACTCAATTTGTATAACCTATTATCTCAATTTTTTTGAGTGTTATTCCTTCTTATACAGACCTTTTACATCCACTATTTTACCTACTTTTAGCCTCTAATTTCTTAAAACATTAGATCTTATATTTCTCAAGATTTTACAGTGATCAACATTAGTTAGCACTACCGATATTAGTAGACTTTACCTACTGACATTGATTATTCCACTAATGTCAGCAAACATTTCCTACCAATATCGATCATTCCTATTGGCATCGGCCATTGTGTAATTTCATCTACTCAAAATAGAAAGCTACAATAACCATTTACCTCCACTCAAACTTGGTTTTTCTTCATTTGTTTCAAATATATGGTTGTAAGACTATTTAAACCACCTCTTACATGGTATTGACATGAGCTCAAGCCAAAATTCTTGTCAATTACATAAGCCAACAACCACTTCCACCTTCTTCTCTCACTTTTGATTCTATCATGAAACACACATTAGATATAGAGCATACTCCTAGCTCTAACCAAATTCCCATTATTCCTAAGGGAGATTAAGATTTTATTAAATTTCTTGATCATAATGTGGCATCCCTTCAACATTACCTTGTTATGAGTCAAACTTGTAATTCTTTGGGTGACCCAATCTATGGTATGACAACCTCTTTAATGGAGACAACCTCAATTTAAATTACCTCCACTATTTTCCCCATGGTTTCCAAAACCACCACTTCAATGAGTAACCCAACTATAAATAATGTCCAAAATGTGGCATCTCCAATTGCTAAATCCCACCTAAATACTGGTATTACTTCCCTACTTTCACAACCACAACCAGTTCATCTAAGTCGCACCCCATTCTATATTTTAGTGGTACCTATCCCATCCACCCTCACACCTATTATTACCTAAGTTACCTCTCACCCTTCATCTAGTCTAACCATGACAATAATTTAATGTGTAGTAACAACAACCAACCAAGGCATAGTCTCCAACCTAATGGGACAAGTCCCTTTTCTTTCTACACCTCAGTCTATGACTCATTATCCTTATGTTACCTTGACACAACCTCAACGAGCTATGTCATATGCTCCTTCTACTTCTTATCAGATTCCTTATAACTTAGGAGGAATCCACCAAACTAATCCCCCTCTAGACCTCATTAAGATGCTAATGAATAAGATGTCCAATCTAGACACATTTGTTTCTAGTTCAAAGAATGTATTATCTTATGATTAGATATGCAATGAACCAATCCATCCTTCTATACTTATTCATCCTTATCCAATCCAATGTGATCTCCCTAAATTTACTTACTTCTAGAGTAAAGAGGACCCACAATAGCACTTATAAGCATTTAGACATGTTTGTTATTTAATAGGGCATGATGATGCATTATTACTTCACACTTTCCCTATGTCTCTTTTAGGTGCTGCCTTAGATTAGTATAGATCTATACCCTAGAACTCCATTTTCTCATTTATCAAACTTAAACAAATATTCTTAGACCATTTCTCTATTAACATTTTTAAGAATGTTTCTATAATAGACCTTTATTCTATCAAACAATTTGATGACGAGTCTATTGCTGATTTTGTCACTTATTAGAGAAGCTTGATCAATCAGCTCTCCTTATCCTTACCCCAACCTAAACTTATTGAGCTTTTCTCAAGGGCATGTGCTAAGCACATCTCATCTACACTTTAGGTACAAAATTTTTACACATTTTATGAAGCTTTTACAATTACACAAAAACTCGAGGTTCATGCTATTGATAAAGGCAAATTCAAGTTGCACAGTAAGAATCCCAATACTAAGACAAATGACTCTTCCTCCTCTAAAACTTCTCCCTCTAACCAAAAGGCTAAAATCTCTACCAAGGTAGTGGTCATTAAGTCAACCTCTTCCACAACCACTAACCAATCAAATACTTCAACTTCTCAAAATCTAACAAAGTAATTCCAACAATGGTATGAACAAAGACAATGCACTCCCATTAGGGAATCATATACATCCATCTTGGAGAAATTATTGCAACAACATGTCATAACCCTTCCATAGATTAAACCTCTTATATAGTTTGACCCTTCTCATCCTATCCCAACCTAATACAAGAAAGAAGAGTTTTGTGATTACCATCGTGTTAAAGGCCATAACTCTAATAATTGCAAGACACTTAAGAACATTGTTCAAGATATGCTTGATATAGGTGAGCTTATCTTGGATAATCCTAATGCACCTCCTAATTAAAGTATGGATGTGTTCAAACATCCCTTTCCTAACCATTCACCAAATCAAAATATTGTCAAGTCCATAACTAACTCAGGTGATCATAATATCCATATGGCTAATATGGTCTTTCCTTTATCTTTAGTTCAACCTATCCCTCAACAAGAGATACCTATTTCTTTGACTCCTTCCCCACATTCCATGGCATCTATTTTTCCCATTCTTTTTTCTCAGGTAGAAGAGCCTATTTTACCCATTCCACTCCCTTGTGAGGAAAATCCTCCTTTACCACTCCTTTTTCCATCTAAGGAGCATGTAATCCTAATTCTATTTGTACCAATATTACCTATCCTCTTACTGCTTGAAGACCACACCCTACTAGTTCCTCAACCACATGTTGAAGGGTATATCATTCCTACATTATACCCTCTTGAGGAGCCTTCTTTCCCTATCTCTCCTCCACCTATAGAGAGTGGTACCCCACCCACTTCACCTTTACACTTAGAAGATTCCATATCATATACTCCTATAATAGATGAGAGACCTATTATGCCTACTTCAATTGCACCACTCTTACCCCTTCTTTTACCTATGGAGGATCATACTTTACCTATGCCTAACCCACATGTTGAGGGAGCCATAATACCTATGATTTAACCTCTTGAGGAACCTACTTTGCCTACCTCCCCTCCACTCATGACAGATTGAGTCTCTTCTCCCACCTCTATCGAAGAAGACCTCATTGTGGTTCTTTCTCATCTTTGACCCAAAGTAGAAAAAACAAATAATTTCCCTCTTTCTTAAACACTTCAGCTTTCTAAAGACACAACCATAAGACCTACATCAACTTCATCAAAACCCTTCTCATGTTTGGTGAAAAGTCTAGAATTTTTTGACTCCACAAAGCTTGATAATGTGACATTTTGGGACCGACTTAAGACTCCATATCCAACACAATGAATGTTAACCTTTACCACCAATCCGCTTACCACCCTTTACCCTAAGGTCTTTGAAAAAGATAGAGATTCTTCACCAAAAGCACCAAAAGTTTATCCATCTATGTCAGAACCCTCATCCTCATAAGAATCTATTACATTAAAGTAGATTAGGTCCTTAGTTTTATGCCCTATTTCTAATCTAATTCATCCATAGGTGAAACTAGATTTAACTCCTCAACCATAAGTTAGAATTTCTCACCCTAGGTTACAAAAAAATGTTAAGCCTTCGAAATCTCATCGATCCCTTATTTAACCCTCAACTTTACCATCCATTTAGGGGCCACACCCTCTACTTTAGTCAGAATATCATCTAACCAAGCCAAATAAAATGTTAAGTTACCTCCACTCCAACCTTTGCCATTTGGTAGGCCTCTCACATCTGACATTAACAAAGTGATAGTAAAACAAGTAACTCCACTATCACCAAACAAGACACAACATAAAATTATCTTTCTAATACTAAAATAAAAGAAGGTGTCCACTCCTATTAATACAAGCACAAGCCCACTTACAGGATCTCAAAGCATTTCCTTACATCAGTTATTATAGTATTTGGTAATAACTCTTCCTCTCATTAATCCTTATAGTCCTCTTAGAATGAAGCCATCTTGGTTTGATGATATATAAGTGTGTTTATATCATCATTCACCTAGATAAGATACTAAAAATTATAAAACCCTCATAATGGTTATTCAATAATACTTTGATGTTGACATTATTTTTGATGATACTACTATTAACCTTCCTATTATTCCACCTTTGGCATCTACAGTGCCTCCTACTATTCTACCTAAATTTAAACCCAAATATGTCATCATAACCCCTTTATCACTTCACCAAATTTTCAAATCAACATATTAAATGTGGCTACACAGTCACAAAACCAAAAAGATAAAGCTAAGGAAAAGGTCACTACACTTTAGACCCATACCTTCACCAAAGACACTCCCCCTACTAACCCTAAGATTTTCATCGTGGGTGTTCCTAAAACAACATATTCAAACATTATTCAAAGCTCAATGGTGAAATAGCTTCACCAAACTCCTATGAAAATGTATTTATATAAGTTAATCCAAATCTCATCCCAACATCATCAAGATTTGACTAGTGTATTACAATTAATTAAGGTATAATCAGATGATCTCCAAACTCTTTCAGCTTTGGTCAGCTCCCTTAATTTTGTTTCCCTAATTTCTTTTAGTGATTCAAAAATTCCACTTTAACACCCTAAAGATCAAGATTATGCCCTTTTTATTACAACATATATTGATTAAAATTGTATCAAATGAGTTGTGATCAATGGGGGAGCCAATATTAATATTATTTCTACCCATTCCTACAAATAGCTTTCCCTTCCTAACAATTACATGTCTTAAATTGATGTAGTACTTTGTTCCTTTAATGATACTATAGCTACTACGGGGGGTGTTATTGTCTTACATGTTAACATAGTTCCTCACACAATTCCTAAGCTCTTCTATGTTGTGGAAGGAGAGTTACAATATAACATACTACTTAGATGACCTTGGATATGTGCCATGGCATGTGTACCCTCAACTTTGCACTGTTATGTCAAGTTTGAACATGATGGACAAGTACATGTTATACTTGATGACCCACCTTCATTTAAAACATGTAATATGAACTATAATCCTAATAATGTTCTCATCCCATTGAAAACATCATCTTCCTCTCATGATGCTTTTGAAGCTTCCACAAGCTCCACTCCTATGGTTACACAGATTTAGGCAACATAAATTCTAGACAAGGATCTAATGGAAGAGAACTTTCAATGATTGTCACTCAGTGAATATCATTTGTTGACACTCAACATGTTCTATACTCTAAGAGAGTATAGAGGGATTCACATGCACCTAAATTATGATCCCTTTATTGGGATGGTCATCCATTATGTGGCCCCTAACCTTCAAACAAATTTCACATATGGGGGAATTGATCAAGCTCCCATTGTCAACAATTTGTCTTCTTCACCACAACCATTTACCTATGGCTTCTCTTTCCTAAGTAACCCTAGATTCACTCACACCTATTTTAATAGGTGTGCCTAGAAAGGATTTTATTTGGGTCATTAGGAACAAGATGTCCATATGCATATTGAATATCCTACTATAAACACCATTAAAAATGTCAAAAAAAGGCATGTTGTGGGATATGATGAACCAAATAAACTCACTAAAACCTCCCATGAACCAATTATCAAAGATCCAACCTCTCCTTCACCACCTTCTTTTCTACCATCACCTATCGAATTAGAGGTATCTATACCTCCTAATTTTTTTTCAATAAATGCCATCCATTTGGGGCCTTTCACCTATCATCAGGGTAAGGAAATAAGGTCCCATCCTCTTATTCAACCTAAAATAATTAATGAAGATTCTCCCACTAGTAACACTATCTAATGCCAAGTTGATGATGCAATTATCACCTACGTGGGTGTGGATGATTCTTATATCCAATGATCACTCCCATCCAAAATTCAATTTATGTTAAATGAATCAACCATTGACATCAACTTGCCCTCCCATGATAACCTTCGCATACTCAAGATTAGCCAATCTTTAGATTCCTCTGAGCAAACTGATTATGTCACATTTCTTAATGACCATAACAAAGCCTTTGCTTGGTCTTATAATGACATGCTTGGCATTAACCCCTCTATCATCACTCATAATATTTCCATTAATCAAGATGTAAAACTGGTTAAGTAAAAGCTTCACAAAATGCATCCTCATATCACTCTCCTTGTTAAATAAGATCTCTAACGCCTCCTTTCTATTTACTTTATCCAACCCATCAAATACCCATAATGGATTTCCAATATTGTTCCTATCACAAAAGATATAGGGGGAATTTGTATATGTAATGACTATCATGATTTAAATCTCACCTATTCAAAAGATGATTTCCCATTACCTAGTATCGACCAACTTGTTGATCTAATAACCAGCCATGAGATGCTATCACTTATGGATAGATTCTCTAGATATAATCAAATCCTGGTTACTCTTGAGGATCAACACAAGACCACCTTTATTACCCCATGCGAAACTTTCTATTATCGAGTCATGCCTTTTGGCCTAAAGAATGCTGGTACAACCTACCAATGCACCATGACCTACATTTTCCATGATCTCCTACACAAAATTATGGAAGATTACATGGATGACTTACTTAGAAAGTCTAAACTTCATCAAGAACACTTGAAAATTCTCAAAACCATATTCACTCATCTACTCCAATAAAATGTTAGACTAAACCCAAAGAAATGTGTCTTTGGTGTTATTTTTGGTAAACTCTTAGGTTTTATCATTTCTCTCCATGGTATCGAGGTCAATCCTACTAAGGTTAGATAAATCCTAGAAATGCCTCCACCTACTAATATAAAATAACTATGTAGCCTATAAGGCAAACTTTAGTCAATTCAATGCTTCATTTCCCAGTTGTTAGATCACTATAAACCCTTTCACCATCTCCTCAAAAATAATGCCTCCTTCTAATGGAGTATAGATTTCTAGGAAGCCTTTGATGAACTTAAAAAATACCTCCTTTCCCCACTAATTATTATTCCACCTAAGGAAAATTAGCCTTTTTACCTATACATCTCCACAATAGACCATTCTCTAGGTGTTATGATTGCACATTGAGAGCATGTGATTTATTACATAAGTTTCACACTTATTGATTATGAGACTCCATATAAACATACTAAAAAACTTTGCCTTCTATTGGTATTTTTCACCTCTAAGCTTTGCCATTATCTCATAAATCAAAAAACCTATGTGGTTACTCATATTGATCCTCTCAAATATATGCATTCCAAACCATATCACAATCAATGTGTAGCTCAATGGCTCATGCTTCTTGTTGAATTCAACTTAGATTTAATTCAACAAAAATCTATTAAAAGGCAAACAATCATTGACCAATTATTTACTTCCATTTACCTAACAATCAACCTTCAAACCTTGAATTCCCTAATGAATCTATTGCAACACTCTCCATCGATGACATCTCCTATCAAATGATAATGTTATTTGAAAGATCTAAATGCCAACATGGTAGGGGTATGGGGGTCATTCTTCGTCCTCTAGATGATGAGCCTAGCCTTTGTCATTTAAACTAGATTTTAAATGCACTAACAATATATCCAAATATGAGGCTTTGATTCTATGAATTCAAATAACTCTCTTCTTGGGTATCAAATCCATAACCATTTTTGGTGATTCTCAACTAGTAGATAACCAAGTTAATGGTTTCTACCTATGCAAAAATGAAATTATATAGTGGTATAAACATCATGTAGATACACTCTTGGGATCATTTGATTCTTATCTCTTAAAAACTATTTCTCATTCTATAAACAAGTTTGTTGACATGATGGCTTCACTTTCTTCACACATACCCTCTTCATCCTCATCTTCAATAATATATGCCACCATGCATCACTTAAAATTACCCTCTTATGTCTCAACTAACATCCTCTTTGTCAAAAATGTAATAACTAACCCACAAGACTTATGGTATAAACAACTCATAGATTATCTTTCCTCCTCTATTACTCCTCCTGATATTTCTAATAATGGGAAATGGGCCTTCATAAAATGTGTTGCTCATTACACTATACTAGGGGGACTTCTCTACAAGCAAAGTTTTGATGGTCTTCTCCTTAGATGCCTAACTAGTACTAAGACTCCCTTTGCTATTAATGAGGTCCATGATGGGATTTGTGGTGGTAATTTCAATGGTCACATAGTTGCTACATGTATTCTTCAACTTGGCTATTATTGGCCCATACTTCATCAAGACTACACTGATTACGTTCAACATTGTGTCAAGTGTCAACAACACACTAACCTCCTTCATGTTCCTAGTCATGAATTGTAAGTTGCAAAAATTTTTTGGCCCTTCTCCCAATGGGGCTTAGATCTAATTAGAGAGATTAACCCTCATTCATTACTTTGTCATCATTCTATCATTACTGCCATTGAATACTTTACCAAGTGGGTTAAGGCCATCCCTCTCATTTCCACTAAATCTAACAAAACTATTGAATTCATTAACCATCACATCATCTATCATTTTGGTGTACCTCACAAGATTATAATAGATAATGGAAAGTATTTCAAAAACAAGACTATTAAAGGTCTTTCTAATGCATTTGGAATCAAATTAAGCTTCTCATCACCATATTATGCCCATGATAATGGATAGACAGAAGCTTCTAACAAAAATTTGACCAAAATTCTCATGAAGGTAGTTAATGATATGGGAAAATATTGGTAGACTCACATTCCTTTTACTTTATGGGCTTATTGCACTAGCATTTGAACCTTTATGGGTGCTACACCTTTTTTATTGGTATATGGGATGAAGGTTGTTTTGCCTCTTGAGGTCTAGATTCATTCTCTTCGTAATTCTTTACATGACATACTTACTGACGATGACTTCAACAAGAATGTTTGGCCCAACTTGAATTTATTGATGATTTTCATCTTATAGCCCTCAACTACCTCCAAATCTATCAAGAGTGTATCAAATGTGCTTATAACAAAAACCTCAAAGAGTGAGATTTCAATATAAGAGATCTTATCTTACAAGATAATCAACATGTGATGAATATGGAGAAAAGCAAATGAGGTAAATTTATTCCTAATTGGCTTAGACCTTATATCATAACTCACAAGTATGGCTTAAGAACTTATCACTTGTATTCTCTTGAAGGAAGGCTAGAGCCCAAGCCTTTAAATGTCTTATACCTACAACCACTCTTTTATTAAACCAGTGTCACTTTATTTCATGTTTAACTTGAGCTCATCCCTTGAGCATCCCTATTACATTCATTTCCCTTCCTCTTCACCCTTACTCCTATACACTTAGATAGCTTACATAGTGGTATGGTTTTATCCTCACAGTGGAAAGCTCCTAAGCATCTATAGTCTTGGCTATGACTAAAAGCAAAAAAAATAAAAAAATAAAAAATGGGATATTTAGAAAAAGTTATAAAATCTCAGGTCATGCTTTTCAACATAGACTGCTCCCTTGAAGGACAACTACGTAACTTCCCTTTTCTACTATCAAAAGACTTCTCCCTTGAAAGACAACTTTTAAAATTAAATCTCTACTTGGGATATCTCTCAAGCCTACACCACTACATCTTGAGCCTATACTGCTATATCTTGATCCTGTAGTGTTGCATCTCTCTCCTTGACTAACCCCTATAGACTTTTTATTGGCCTTCTGATCTCCACCATAGGATGTAACCCTACCCACCAAGCTATATAGGCTATAGTACACCCTAGGTCCCCAACACCTCATTGTAATGGTAGCTCTTAAAAATCTAGCCCATTAGTCTCTTAGGGAAATGGTAAAGGTGCCTCTATGTCATCCTTATTGTAGTGAGGGACGATAGGTATAATATCCAATAGCAGACCAAACTGTCTCCTAATTCATGCCATGGGTACCATCTCTATCTCACTAACCCATCTCCCCCTACCCTATAGTGTACTCTACAAACCAACAAGCTACTCTACCTACCCTTTAAGAACTAGATATGTTAGATATGGTCTCCACATGATATCTATAGGGATCAGGCCCTTAATCATATTCCTATAATAGGTAATGTATCACATGATGTTATCCACTCAGGTCTATGCCATCCCATCTCTCCACCATCTAAATCCAACCCTAAAGCTAGCTAAGATAGTGGTAGGTAACCCCAGTGGTTGTGTCACCATGATTTGCTCATATTCCCAACAATGCAAAAGACGGTTGACACATAAACTATATCACTGTCATAGCCTCAAACCCCATAACTCTTTATATAACTATGCCAAAAATATTGGACCCTAAGAAAAAATGGTCTACTACTCAATCATCTACGTAATCACACTTATTATAGAAATCATAAATCTCCCTCCATCTTTATTAGGTAATGCATAAACTATGATCCCAATCATCATCAGGATGTTAAGATGTTGTTGCTTCTCATCAACCATGTAGAGTGGCTCATATGCAAAACTCATAGAGTGGTAGGTCATCTCACTGACATTCTCCCCATATAAATTGACAATGTTTATATCATGATCCTCTCTCAATCATGTGAAAATCTCCTCACCCTAGATTGGTAGCCTCAGAATCCTATAGACATCCTCCTGTGTCACTATCAACTCCCCAGTCGATAGATGGAATGTGTTGGTGGTATGATCGCACCTATTAATCAATGCTATCATTAGTGACACATGTCTCATTACATGATAGTACCATCGCACTCCTCCTAAACTGATGGCCACCATATGCTCCCACTCATTTGGAGTAACATTTCTCCTCATGCATGTTAATAACTTTGATAGATGGTCTCATAGTGTAAGCTCCATCCTCACCTACATCCATACACAAATGAATCGGGTCACATCTCTTTTTATCTAATCCCTCACCCCCTTTTTCCCTTCTCATTAGGAGAAGTAATTAGTTTTAGGCCCTAAACTAAGCTTTGTAGGCAACACTTAATTAACATGGGGTCTTTTAAGGTTAGCTCAGCCATATACCCACCTTATTAACTACCCTAGACTTCACTAGCTTTCTCTATCTACCCTAGGCTTTATTGCCTTTCTCTCTCTACCCTAAGCTTCATTTCCTCTATTTTTATACCCTAGGCCTACCCACCTATTCCAACTCTAGGCCTCACTATATATATTCTTGACTCTTGACACTATGACCTATCTTTTAAGACCTAGACCTCTCAACTATCTTATCTTACCTGTTTTCATATAACATACCTTTTTAGATCTTTTTCCTAGGTTTTGGGAGAACTACATTGTCCTGAGGCCTTAAACTAGGCTATGTAGGTAGCACTCAGATGACACAAGGTATTTTAAGGCTAGCTTGGCCATTAGGCTAGTTAACTACTTCCATTAGAGATCAAAAACACACCCTTTCTCTTATTTATTACTTTTCAACAATAGTTGACATTGGCATTAATGTTGACATCAATGCTTTATCATCCTATGTCATGGTTGATGTTGACAAAAAATTATCGACCTTAGTGTCATGTTAGTTTACCTCAATGTCATGTCGACTAATGTCAATTGACCTCAGTGCCATGTTAGCCAATGTCAATTGATCTCACTGATGTTGGTGACTGGTTCAGCCCTAGGTCTGAACAACCCAAACCCAACCTACCTAAAAAGATATCCCCAAATCCCCCTAGCTTATCGTACACCTACCCTAACCTAGTTTCTACCCCCAATCCTATTTTCTACAAATCCACCTCTCATTTAACCTAAAAATTGCAAAAACTAGATCAAAGTAGTTTGAACTCTTACCTCATCTCACCAACTCCTCTTGGCTAGTACTTCTAGCTCCTGTAGTCTTATGCCTCCCACTAGGTCCCCTCCTTGCACTATCATCTCAAATTTCTCTCAATCTCTATTTGTTCTCTCCAATCATAAGGTTTTAAATGAGTTTGTTTAGCCACCAAACCCCCTTTTGTTGGGTTTGGTTGGCTATTGACATCAACATTTTTAACCTAACCTATTGATGTTGATGCTTATGCCTATCGACATTGGCAACATTTCCCTAGTTGTAATGACATTGTCACTTTATATTACCAATTTTAGAACATATAGCCAACATTACAACCTTTTTAATACTATTTTCCAACATAAAACACCTAACTTTGCACAACCTCACCCATACATTGGGTCAATAAGAGATCACATATATCTCCCCCAACCATGACAAAATGACATTGAAGATCACTTAAATCTTCACCCTCGATGACTATTCTTGGAGATCATGAATAGTTCCTCACTCATTGACCCTTTTACACTAGGACTGCATTGTTTATCCTGACTGATTAGGCTATTCCATTGTAGTTGGCTATTATACACATGCATGTATTTTAAGTATTGTAGATGGAAACCACACCCATCCTATCACCTTTAAGCCTATTGTGCTTCCTAGGGTCACTTCCTACCTTGGATACTTGAGACATATTAACCATTGGAGCTATAACTTTGACTGATTTGATCTGTCAGCTATCACTTACAAGCTGTGCTTTGGTTACTTTTATCCAAGTCCTCCTTAACCTTTCTTATTCTTGATGTTGTCAACTATATTTCATTGTGGCCTACACATACAAAGTGATGCTCAATTCTCCACCAGTCACCTCATTACCTTTATATCAAATTAGTACCTAATTTTGGTTTCTCCTCTATCAATTCCCTTTTTGAGGGAGGATACCTCATCTAATACTTGGAGCATATAAATCCTATTTTTTTGTCTTGTAACATGTCAATAAAAATTACAAGACAAAAAAGGGCAAATGTAGACACCAAAATTATGTCACACACATGTGCATAACTCCTTATGTCAAAACCCCCCTAAACCCATTTTAATAATAATAATTAATCTCCCTAACCCATACTTTTACCCCTCACACATTTAATTAATTTAAATTACTTAATTAAGTTAATTAAAAAATCTTATTTCCACCTTACCTATCCACCTTGCCCTATGACTAATTCTCCCCTGATGAATCACGTCAAGACCTAGTCCCTCATCCTAACTACCTAAGACTTATTCCCATTTCCAAAATAAATTCCTAAACAACAATTTCTTCCTAACCTCTTATTTTTACTATTTTATAATGGGTGTCACACTTGGCATACATAAAAATAGAAAATAGGCTAAAAATAGAAAGGTTTGCCTATTTTAAGGCTGCCGATGTCAGTCAACCCATGACCAACATTAATGGGATTCTGGTTGACATCGGTGGGATTGTTGATGTCAATAATATAATCCAAACTCCACCCTATAGTTTAGGTTAGTAGAAATTAAGAAAATCACTTATTACTCTAATTCAGGCTCTTGACATTCTATTTTTTGACATTCAAGCTTACAATCACCCTACGTAAGTCAATCACAATCAATAACTAAGATTTTGAGGACTAACAATATCCACTTATTCTCTTTATTCATGCACTCAGGTTTATACTCCCTAATAGGGACCATCAACTTGGCACTTATCATTTAACAACCATCATAGCTAAGTATATCTCTAATTGTATAGGTTGTTTAAATATTTATTCTCCTATTTCTTTAAATCTACCCTGCACTACTTTATGCACTTCTAATTGTACCCTCGTCAGGGAGTTACAAATCTTCTCTACTTATTTCCACTTTACCTAATATACCAAACCTTTGACTAGACTAAACCAAGCCATAATCTCACTCTCCTAATCCAAACCATTTTCCAGACCTAGGAAAGCCAGCTACAACTTTCCAAACAAATATTGCCCCTATCGACCTCGATAGTATAACTAACATTGGTCATATTACTAACAACCTCAATAGCCTAATAGATATCGGTCACACTCCTACTGATGTCAGTGATTGTCAATTTCTTAGCCTCTTTAAAACCTACCCAGATAACCTCTAAAACATAAACAAAGTGCCTCACCACCACCCTATCACTCTCTTCTATGTATAGGTTGTTAATAACATTAATTTCATATTTGAATTTCACTCTCTCTCTTTCTCTATCTCTCTTTTAGTTGTTTTTAATTCTATTTTCTCTCAAAAGTGGACTATCATCTCTAGGGAACTTTCACACTTCCTAGAACAAGCACGTAGCTTAACAACCCACTAATTTTTATACTAATAAACATCTTATGGTAGTGTTTTCTTATCTGTAGGTAGTCCCCCCTAGCCAAAGATGAGTGCTCCTAATGTCTGGATACAATACGCAAACCAAATATGAGTCTATTCTAATAACTTATCCCCATCCTTCTTTATGTTTTTATTTAGAGTTAAAATAGACAAAATTTATTCAAACACCTAGATATCCACTCATCTTGAATGCAATGTCACATGTGAAAGATCAATTTTTAATGTAGCCATTAAAGTAGCTAGTGATTAGTGCATGTGTAGAGTTATGCCATTATACCCATAGGTGTTCGTATGAGGGGTGCAAGATATTGATGTTGAATAACTATCAACTTATGGAAGATCACATCTACCAGCCTTTGGATTATGCATTTATTTTTGGTAGATGATTGTTATCTATAGGATATCTTGATGATATGTTATTTCAACTTCTTTCCTAGATTTAATATTTTTTAGTTGTTCTTCATTGACTTCTATGGCTATACGTGTGGCTTTTCCTATGCACTCTTGGTGCACATAATGCTTGGTCTATGCTTTTCAAAAATATCATTTAAAAAAATAAACACACATAGAAAAATTAAAAAAATAGGTAAATCCTAATCTACATGGTGATACTCAATACCCACTTAGATTACAGAGTGAGATCAATAGCTATTGGTAGTAGGGCTTAAGCCTATAACCATTTAATCACCTTGGAAATATGGTTCCCTATAAATCTCATAAAACTATTGTTCCTTGTTGTGTTAAGTGATGAATAATGTAAGTTCCTTTTCATATTATTTTAAATTTTCCTAGGAATGCTTTGAATCATCTATCATACAACAAAATTGGCTGCTCCTTGTGGAATTCCTTGTGGCATAGATTTTGATCATGCCATGCTTTATAACTTTATTTATGTATTTACTACATATATTATTCTCTTCTTCTAAACTTATCCATTCTATTCAATTCTAAGAGTTGACTAGTAAGATATTTTTGCTCTCCTAAGTGCATAGCCATAGTGATGCATAGGTTGGGTACTAGATACTCCATTGGCATTTTTGCTTCTAGACCATAAACCAACTAAAATGGTGTAAATTATATATATATTTTATAATTTGTGTGATATGTCCATATGATCATAAGAATGTGATCTTCTTAGTCATCTTGCTTAGCATCATAGATTTTTGTGAGCATTTCCCCTATTACCTTATTGGAATCTCTAGCCTAGCCATTCACTTATGGATGATAGGTAGTGATTTTATGATGCACAATCATGAAATCTTCCATCAAATATTTGATATTATTATTGAGGAAGTGTGTCCTTATATTTCTAACTAGTTTAGTCAGACATCCTAATATGGTATTGATGTTTTCATACAAAAACTATGTTGCATGCTTTACACCACATCTAGGTGGTGGTAGAAGCTTTAACCCACTTCGTGAAATAGTCTATCATATTAATAATATACCTAGCCTTGTTCTACTTACTTAGAAGTCTAATTGGTCCAATAAAGTCAATACCCCACTATTCAAATGGTTTCTCAACTAGGAGGGGTTATAATGGCATCTCATCTTTCTAGAGAGGTTTTCCCATACATTAGAGAACATTACAATGTTATGCAACTCTATGTGCATCTTGAAACAAATTCAAATCTATAGAATATTTCTCATTGTAGCCTCTCCTAAGAGTCCTTGATGAACTTCCTATAAGATTTGAGGGCATTCATGTTTGAGGATGACCCTATGTATGACTTCATCTTTCCCCAAGTGATATAGCAGTCCTTTAATGATAGTGTATGGTAGTGCTCTAGTCACAAACTACCTTTTTTTCTATTCTTAAAAGTATGGAGGGAATATTCCTTGATCAAGGAAGTTAGTAATAACTTTGAGATTTTAAATAATCATAGTGACATGGAAGTGGTGTGCATCAGGTGAGTCTTCTTGTAGTTATTCTAGCTCTTACCATTGACAATTTGATTGAGGTGGTTAGGTCCCACATTTTATCTACTTGGTTTTTAATTTATTTAGATTTAACATTTTTGAAACATCATTAACTAGTGAGATATTCATCCTCCTAGCATTGGTTTGTTGATCAAGTAATGTAGATATTGATGGTCCATGAAAACTTCAAATGGTGTCTTCAAAAGATAGTGATAGAATTTTTGTAGTATGAACACAATGGGCAATGCTTCTCACTTCATGGTTGTATAATTTTTATTTGCATCATATAATTTTTAGCTCAAAAAGTGAATGGGATGGTCAAGCAAAACATCTCTAGGTTGTGTAAGTATCATACTAATTGTGATGAATGAAGCATCTACATGTACATGGAATTACTTAGTCCAATATGGGAAAATAAGAATAGGTGCAGTGACCAGTCACTTTTTGAGCTCAATGAAAGTTGTTTGGCATTCAAATGTCCATACAAACTTAAAATTCTTGCGTAGTAAAGTTTCCAATGGAGATGATATCACTTCCTAGCCTTTGATAAAATTTTGGTAGTATCATGTATGTCTGAGAAAGGAGTGCACTTAAGTGGAAATAAAAGGTGGTGACATATTAAATATTACTATGATTTTAGTCTAATATACCAAAATTCCATAACTATAAATAACATTTCTAATTAAAACACCAAAAAAGTGTAAAGAATAGAAATTTCTTCAAATTTAAAGTGATGCACAAAGATCAACATCATTTTAACATCAAACACAACGTGGACAAATGCTCTTTAAATAGGGACAAGATTGCTAAATCATATAAATAAAATTTTAAAAAATCATGGAAGAAATATTTAAATGTTATGACTACTGTACACAAGAATACTACAGGTGCATTATCCCAAACAACATGACTTTGCATGCAAAAGAACCCCACTCTATTGCAATAGCTATTTTGGCTTTATCCTCCTCTATGATTAGAATATAATGGTATCCATTGAAACCATATATAAAGGAATATACTTTATGGCCTATGACAAACTCTAGGACTTCATCTATAAATGGTATGGGGAATGGATCATTTATGCATGCATTATTAAAAATGTGGTAGTCTCCACATACCCAAATTTCTCCTATTTTCTTGGGATGTACTACCATTGGGCTTACCTAGTTAGATTTTTCTACTATATATATTATCCTTGCATCTTATCCAATTTTAATTTTACTTTTAGTTTCATATTAGGGGTGAGTTTTTATGGTTGCTTCTTAATTAGACATGCACACTCTTTCAATTTAATGTGCATCTTACCAATAGATGGGTCAACTCTTCATACCTTTGAGAACTTAGTGGGGAATACATATTAGTAGTACCTCAGAAGTTGTAGGTATTTTAAAATCTTAGTCTCTATCCAATAGTCACCTACACTTGCTAGTTTAGAACCTCTTTTGTTCCAATGTTATCAATGCATTTCTTGAAAGGCTACTTATATGTGTTATATTTTTCACCATCTATTGATTCCTAGATCTTATTTTACCCTTCCTTCTTTGGGATATAGATGTTATGAAACTCATCTTATTTAGTTAGAATTGTGTTGGCATCCTTAAGTGGTTTTATAGGCTATTTAGGTCCACAAAAATAATTCAAATCTAAATTTGCATCAAAATCAAAGTCTTCATCATCATCTACCTCATCCTAGATTTGGTGATAAGGCTACATCAAGGATTGTTCTTTAATCCTACTAGATTTATAACTTTGGACTATAGAATTAAGATCAGAAGCTACATTTTTATATATGGTTGATTTTATTATGGTGCTCATTTCTTATGTGCACCTATGCCATAGAAAGCACTTAAGTTTTTGAAGTGCATTATGGACTAATAGATTTTCATCTTTAAAAAAATGTATGTATGAAGTAATTCTTCACTTATGATCAATGTTTGGTTTCTCTCTTATGCACTTGTTGTATGTACCATGCTACAGGTATTAGAGCTAGTGTGCAGTGAAAAATATGAACCCAATACTTAGGTGCCACATGTTTTATGTTCTAAACTTCAACACATTTATGTATATGAATCTCAAGGCATTATCCTTCTTAAAAAAATAGCCAGTTAGTGAAGATGAATTATGGGAGATGAAATCTACTGATCATGAGTTCAAAGGCATCATCCTACTCTATTTGATTATCTTGATGCATTTCCCACCAAGTTGAAATAACTCCCTTCAAAGCATAGTTTAGTCACTAACCCACTAATTGATAATTAGACTATGGAATTCTAGTCATAGAATAAAATCATTAATTTCCTTCATTATGTAATATACATTTTATTGACATTCATTCTCAAAGACCATCCTTAGAAGCATAAGTTCATTGTCACCATGGGCCCAGTTAAGGAGATGTGTACCTGAATCACCACTAATAGAGGAAGTTACTTCCTAGGGTATTATGCCTTCCCTTATTGGTTCTATGTAATCCTACATGTGATCATTAGCTTGGTAGAGTAAATAAAATTAAGTGAGTGGGAAATTTTATAGACATGGAGGTATAGTATTCACTAATGAACTAATTTATAATTGGTTACATAGATTCTTTTTTTAATATCCATTATTCTACTATGTTTAATTGCTTGGTAAACATCAACTAGACTTGGGGTTTGGCTTGTTGGTATAGGAATTTGCATTGGGTTTCATGTAGAGCATTGGGCTTCTCCTCCATATTGACCTTCATCTAGCTAATTTTTTACAGAACATGTGGAGAGTTTGGTTTAGTAGGAATTATATATAGTTTGTGCATGCTATTGAGGGGAATAACCAAAACCTTATCTCCTTGATGTGCCTCAAGTTGGTTGAGTACTATATTGAGAATCATCTGACCATCATATGCCCATTTCTTTCCTATCAGGGTAGGATAGTAAGTTTCCATAGTCTTCATGTCTATGACCTCAAAGTATCCTCATAGAGACAAATATATGACTTTTATTTCAACATCCTCCAATTGGCCAATAAGATCAACTTTCCCATAGTTAGCCAAGCTTAGAATTATTGGGTTGTTGCTGCGAACTAGTCATCCAATAGCTTCCCTTGTGGATCTAAGAATCATATTTACTATGCTATCATATTTGGGATTTTATATCTTATAACTTCAATATAAATCCATGCATCCACATCCCATGGTTTCTTCATCTTGACATACCAGACCATCTTTTTTGTATCTTGATGGCCACACTGCACATTCCAAAATATTATGTAATAGGTTCATAATGTTTTATGATATGTCTTCATTGCATAGATTACTCAAGAGTTTTAGTAAATCTATTAGTGTAGTGACAAATTTATCTTATCATATTATGTGCATAATTTGACCATACATTTGTGCATCAATGGTTGTAACATCTCATTTAATAGTTTTGTTGTTATTGAATATTTTTCAATAGTTACATAGCTTCATTCATAATAATCTTTTCTATGACTGGATCTAGGTATTTATCTTGTCTAACCTTTTGATACCTTGATCCTAAGGCATCTCAAGTGGATGGAGTCCTTTTTATACATGTTAATTCCATGTCATAGCATTTAGAAAGGCATTTTCTTTAGGTTTCACACTTACCATGTTTACATTTCTAACAACTTAGTCCTTCCTCTACTTTTTTAGAATAGGGAAATATTTTATATCATGTTTATTGGAGACTCTATAGTATATGTAATATGATTGTCTCTACAGATTCATTGGGTAGTTTCTTTGAACGTGATTATACTCTATACATAGGTAGCATTTTAGAGGAGGCCACTAATAGTTTTTTATTCAACTGCCTTGGTATTCTCCTCTATATCCACGATGACCTCCTCCCCTATTAGATTGATATCCTCTATATTATCCTCCTTATGGTTTTGCAAAATTCTACTACTAATACTATTGATTATTATCTCTCATAATGAATTGATATTGTGTAGTTTGAATATTCTAATTTGATTGTTGTAGTTGTATTGTGGATGAACTCCAAGATGTTGGATATTGATATTGAAGAGACAAGGGTGTCCAACTTAGTGACGAAGAAATTCATCTAGCTAGATCGTGAGGTTGGTACTATGGTGAACTTAAAATCCATTGTGGACCCATTTGGGTTACATAATTCTTATCAACCTTTGAGCCTGGAATAGTTTGCTTCACTAAGGAAATTTGTTGCACTATGATGGCAAACACATTTTTGCATATTCCCTCTTTAAGTTCTTCCAGAGCTCTACAATTCTGCTCATCATAGGTAGTTGATTTGAAAAAAATATAGTACATATTTTGAGGCATTTTGATATATTATTATTTTAAATGGAATTGTGTCATGGCATGCCCTATTATTTGGCAAAGTTCAAAAAATTCTATATTTAGTTTAGTGTAATCATTCTGGTGGTGTCCTTTTTTTAACACTCAATGGACCATACGTTCAATTTAGGCTTTTTTGTTTCATGATATTGCTCCATATTTTTTCATGAAATCTTGCAATGTATTTTCAAATTTGGAGTTAGCTATAGGAGTTTCACCATAGTCTTCAATTTGTTCAACACATAGTGCAACATCTTTGACATCTGCTTTTGTCTCATATTGAGTTTGTGTAGTGGAAAATTGAATCTTTCACACAATCCTTCAACAAACCATGCTACTTTATCTTTATCTATTAAAGTGAACTCTATTTTTTTCATTAAATCCAAAAATTTATGATCATAGTCATAGACTAACTCTCCTGACTTCTGCCTAATCTCCTTCAACTCTTGTATTATTTGGCTGGTGAATTTCTTAATCTTAAATTCTATGATTATCCAGTGTTAGACATCTTTTAGACTTGCATTTTGGATATCTATTTTGTATATAAATTCTATCACTCTACTAAATCCCTTACTAATTCATATTTATGTAAGTTTTCATTAGTGAGACCCTTAACTTGCCACTTCATTTTTCAAATTAATAGGTATTATTTAAGGTATGTAGACCCATCATAAATGGTTATATTTAAGAATTCTCTTGACTTGTTCAACATAGTGGATAGTATAGATGGAGTCTTATATAAAACTTATATTTGAGGTGATTTTGGCCTAGGTGCTCGTACCTAAGCACTACTCTATGCACCAAAGGAATTTTCATGTGTACTCTACTTGTTTGTACTTCCTTGTTTTTGTTCAACTTCACTTACTATTATATAATTCAAATCCTTCCTTATTGACTTTGTTTGGATTATGTTCCCCAATGATCCAAGTTCTCTGAAAATGATTTTTCACAACTCTTCTCCCCTTATCCAATTGGCTAAAAACTTATACTAGGATATATAAGATTGGGCTACAAGGACATGTACACTTTTGGTGAATAATTATTTCTAATGACTTCTTTCTCTGCTATGATTGAGCCTATAATTAACTTACAACCAAGTTTTATTTCTATGTTTAATTATTATTTGTATGTTAGTACCCTTTTATATAGCTACACACTAATTCTATCTTCCATTTGTTCTACTCATAAACTACTCTCATCTTCTACATCACACATCTCTTCTTATACTCACTCTTCATCTTCTCACTCTTTCTGCTGACATCCCTCATCATTATTTTTATTAAACCTTTGTTCATCATCACATTCATCACTTCTATGAACTTGTTTATCAACTAATCTACTAATATTCATATTTACTTGGGTATCCATCTATTTATTCCATCTACTTTGTTGTTGTAGTTCCCTTTCTAAATCTAGAGTTTTCTTCTAACTTTTCTTCCCTTGCATCTCCATTCTAGATTTAGGCTCAAGTTATAGTCACTCATATATCTATCACTCACCATCATGTGTACACATCCTTATACACCTAAAAGTACTACTCCATATTGTTAGGGATAGGTACCATGACCTTTTCTATCACCAATATTTTCAATAGAAGAGGTAGTCCCTATAAAAATTTCCATTTAATTACTTAGATGAAGTGGTCTTCTGTAGCCTCAAATGTTATATAGATTTTTACTAAAAACTCAATAGTGTATTAATCTATAGTGGTTTCAACCCAATAATCTATTGATCTTGTCTAATCAATTTTAGTTTCACTAATTGGTTTATCTTTTCTTTAGTATAAGTAATGATTTCTCCCACTCTAAGTTGAAAGTAGTAGTACTCGAGTCATGTCAACTAATTAGATAGTAATTTGAGTATCTCACACTATAAAATATCATATATTTCTATGTATATATGATCCTAAATTATTTCACTCATAGTGAGGCTCATCCTTTTGGATTCTTCTTCTATGAAGTGCCATATTTTCTAGTCTAACTAGGTTTCAATATCTCATTGTCCTAGTAACCATCTTAGCATAGTTCATCCCTAGAAGGAGTGTTTCCATGCTCACCATATCGTTATTATCATAGGTTCTGATTTCAATAGAATATTTTGAAGATGAGGATAGCTAAGTTTTATAGTCTGCATAGGGAAGAGTAGTGAATAACTAGTTAATAGAAGCATAAATAGAGACAAATGATGTATGCTCACAAGGAACTAGATTAACCAAAGAGTTATTTAGATGTACAAATAATTAAAACTACTTTTGAGATAGATTAAACATGATGATATATAATAAGGATAAACACAAAAAATTCAATAGGTAACCATAAACCAGATATCATATATTGAACTCGATAAAGGGGTTATCAATCTTCTTCATATAAGCATACATAATTATAGTCATTCCATTTTGTAACTATTCATATTATTCTTCATACTTTGGCACCAAAATGAGGATAATGTTCATTTTCTACCCTTTCATAATCTAAGAGGATAATACAAAATACACAAGCTAATAATTATATATATAATAGAATAATATCCAAAGGGATATCTTACACAGCTTTCTTATCTAGTTTTTATTCTCCCAATATCCTTCTAAATATAGATCTACATAACTATCATTAAATTATATTAGTTCATATATAATTATTTTATAGGGTTTAATAAGAGATTTATCTTTTTTATTGTCCTTTTAATTATGAATTATTATATTCAAATCTTAGACTACTTCTTGCTATGAGGATGAATCTATCATAGTTCTCAAATCTTCTACTCATCCATAACATAGAAAAGTTTTTAGTTTTTACAATGCATTGTGCACCACTGGATTGTCATCTTCAAACACAAAGGTTTGAATAAAGTTTTTTTTACTTGTTCCCAATATTTAGTCTCCATTCTATGCTCCTAATACATATGCTAAGCAATTAGAAGTGGCACTAGAATGTGACTAAAAATGTGCACCCAATTTATTGGCTAAAATCTTTATGTAGACCATATATCTACACATTTATAAATGTGAAAATTGAGACATTGGCCTTATTGAAATAATGGTCACTCTATTCTCATAGTAAGTGGTAACTAAAATCATGCTCACAAAAATTCACATGCTCCATCCCATTGTAAATCTTATTCTATATGCACTACCCACCAAGTCATAGTAGCTATTTTCAACACATAGCTTAGTGTGTTGAAGTTTGATCTACATCCAATACATGGTTCTCTAACCTTAGGATAAATGTATTGAGATCCTCTATCACAAAATATTGACTTAATTAGAATTATATGGTGAACACCATGTGTATAAGTTGTATCTCATGATCTCTCCTAGCCTAATTTAACATATGGGTGTCTAAGTCACCACTTATTGAAGATGATGTTTCCTAAGGTAAGACACCTTCTAGAGTAGGTTCTATATAATCCATTATTTTTTTACATGTATTATATAGTAAATATACCTCTAAATTTGTTAGATATTGCATAGATAGAGAGGTACATCCTTTAAGTTAAAATTGGGAAGCTAGAGATTTTGTTATTATTAGCTTATAACTTGGATACTTTATTATCTATGTTTGTATGCTTTTCTCCAAATATGGTTTTAAAAAATAACATTCCATATCTCATAGAGAATTTTTATTTTTATCTTAATTGACTTTGAACCAAATATTATCACCATAGGCACAAGGTGAGTTTGGTTCATTTGGAATCATATAGGGATTCTGCTATGATTTATTCAATGGATGAAAACTATCTTGTTTCCTTAATGAGCATCTAATTGATTTCACAATGTGTTGATATTAATTTTACCATAATAATTCCATTTATTACCAATCAATTTAATATAATAGGTCTCATATATTTTCATGTCAATGACCTCAAAATCACCTCATAAACTCAACTCAGTAACTCTAATCTCCACATCTTTGAGGTAACTAATTGATTCTACCCTCCCATAGTTTGCAAGACTAAGAGTGATAAGATTGTATCTCAAGTGTGGATTAAAAATAACCTCCCATGTATATTTAGGAATCATATTATCTATACTTATAAAATAAAATACTTCATTAGGAATTTCATATCCTGCAATCTCAATATCCATTCATGAGTCACCATACCATGATTTCTTAGTTTTAAGATACCAAACCACCTTATCAGTATTATTTATGTGCATTCCAAAATATTATGAAAGAGATTTGTAATATTTTGAGAGATATCTTCATTACATAGAGTGATGAGTAGTTTTAACTAATCTATTAGTGTAGTCACAACACCTTCCTACCTCATAATATGCAAAATTTACCCATAAATTTGTGCATTGATGACTAGGTGTCTCCTTATGATGTATTATATTTTTATATGTCCTAAATTACATATTCATATTGATACATCAAGGTCTTCTCTATCATAAGATAATGATATTTATCCTGTTGCACCTGCCTGATTCCATGATCTTATGAAATTTCTAATTGAGGTAGTCTTTACTCTAAACATTATTATCTATTAACTACTTGAATAAATGAATTTTAATTAAACTAAACATTAATAATATTTACATTATGCACTATATTTTATTTCCATTACTTAACTAATACTAGGCAATCTTTAGTTTGATGTTATTCTTCAACTCTACAATACATGCAATATGTCTATCTCTGATGATTAGTGGGGTAATTTAACACAAAATGATTATACCCACCACATAAATAACATTGGATGGGCTGGTGAGATTTTCAATTATCATTTTTTCAATCAATTTGATATCCACCTCAATATGCTCTTACGTATTCTCCCCTTTATACTCCTCTATTCTACTAAAAACCTTAATCATGTGATGTATGCCTAGTAATTCCTCTTTGCTATGTTTGATGCACATTGTATCCACCATACTAATGCTTAGGTGATGTTGGAGCACTATTTGATTAATAGTATTGAGGTCTTGCATTGTTCCATAAAGATTTATACTAATATTGTGATAATGATGGCATCTAACTAGCTAGACCCTGGGGTTGACATTGATATTTAGGTAATGAAGGCATCCACTAAGGACTACATTGTGTCACACTAGTCATTAATGCCTCTAGGCCTAGAATTCATTTCTTTGTAATGGGTAACTACTACACTATAACTATGAATACATTCTTAGTGATATCTTCTTTCAATTCCTAGAAAGCTTGACAACTCTTTTCATCATATTTGGTCCATTTACAAAAATTATAGTATAAACTCTGATATTTTTAAATGTATTATTGTAAAATATGACATTTTTTATGTTGCATGCCCTACTACTCTATGAAGTTCACAAAATTATATCTTGAGTTTAAGACAATCATTCTAATGATGTCCTTCTCAACCACACTCTATACACCATAAACCCAATTTAGGTTTATCACTTTCATACATCTCTTCTATCATTTTTATTAAAGCATCTATTTTTACCTCTAATTTGGATCTAGCTATTGGAGCATATACATAATCTTCAATTTTTTCCACTCATAGGCATTTCATCAAGCATCAACCTTAGTCAATAATTAGGACTACACAATGGAAAATCTGAATCTTGATCACATCCATTCTACAAATTAGGTAAATTTATCCTTATCCTCCATGATAAAATAAATCTTATTTATCACATCTAAAAATATATGATCATAGTCCCATATGGATTATGTACTTTGATACTAAATCTTCTTTAAGTCTTAAATAGTGTGACTTATGCACATTTTAATTTTAAATTCTATAACTATCTATGATTTAACTTGATGTATATCTAGGACATTAACATCTCTCTTGAAAATTAATTATAAAACTTGACCTACTAAATCTCTTATTATCTTACACTTCATTACATCATCAAAAGTTATTCCTTTAACCTACCATTTCATGTTGTAGGTTAATAAATACCACTTAGGGTCTGTAGACCCATCATACTACATCAACACAAAAAACATACCAAGATTTAATGCCATATTTGGCACACTTTTAATGACTAATACCATTTTTAATGCACTATCACCTATTAATATAGGTTGCTACACACTAGTAATTATGACTATAAGCATTTGCACACCAGTTTTTACTAATGTCTTAAAATTGATATCAAAATCAAATCCAACCTCTTCTAGCCTCTTATTTTCTATGGAAATATTAGTCTCTACACTAATTTTTCCAAATTTATTTGTAAATGACTCAAACCAAATTATACCTATCCCTTCCTTTACACTTGGTATTTTTACTAAGGATAAATTGGATTGGGGGTATGCATACTCAAGAAATTAATGATATCCATCCTTGACTTCTTCTATTTATGATATTCAACTTGTGATACTTTTGTGATTTTGTATTATTTCTTCTCATGAATATTCTTTGAATACTTCAAATAATTATATTCTTAACTAAAATTTAATCCTATCTTTAAATTTCTCTACTTTTATTCTACTTTCCTCTTCCTCTTTACTCTACTCTATCTATTTGATATTCTCAATTCTATCTTATTCCTCCTTGGGCCCTTTTATTTCCTTATCTACATATTATCTACCTTCTCTACTTACTTCATCTTACAAAGCCTCTTTCTAGGCTCCCATTTATTCAACATCATCTACCTTATTCCTACTCCTACTCATAGTTAAGTTTGGATTATTCAATTTATTCCATCTTCTTTGTTGTCACATTTCTCTTTCCATTCCCAAAATCTTCTTCTCAATCTATCTCTTTTCATCCTCCATATTTTGGGTTCAAATTCAAGTTTATCTACTCAACTATACATCATTTTATCCTACATCACATTCATCCCCATAAAATTTGAAGTGTTTACTACATGTTGGTAGGATTAGGTACCATGGCCTTTTTGATAACCAACATCTTAATTAGACTAGGTAGTCACTAAAGAAATTTTCTATAGATTCCTTTGATAAATAAGTATTGTGTAGGTTCAAAATCTAAATAGCCTTGTGTAGATAGTTATATTAATTTAGTGTCTAAATTCACATATTAATACTAATTACTCTTAAATAAATTTAAATTTAAATTAATTTCATTTCCCTCTTTTTTCAAATAATTGAATAATTCAAAGTTAAAAAATTATGCACACTTTTAATCCAAATTTAATTAATTAATTCAAATTTTCCATCTCACCCAAATATCCTCCACCTTTATCTTCCTCATATGTTGACTCACCCAACCAATCCCTTAACTTTCTCAACTACCCTTGAGTCATCCCTTGACTTGTTAAATAGTTTGACCCATTATTGGTGACTTAAATAACCATATCCATGTTTCTTTCAACCATTTAAATTGGTCATCATGTTCATGGATGAGGACTCATTATCCATTGTAGATTATTTATATAATTTTAAATATTAGAATAATCCTCGACCATTCAATCTATCTTCCAAAAAAATATAAATAGGGATGCAAGCCATCACTTCCATCCATCCACCTTCAATCTAGCATAGTGCTATCAAAATTCTAAGTGAATCAAATCCATCAAGAGTGCATTTACTTATCAAAATTATTCCCATTACCCATTTGAATTTTATAAAGTATTTATCATCCAAATTCTACACAAAGAGCAAATCTACCATTGATTGCACAATAGAGAATGTGATAAACTTTACATGTGTTTGTAAGTAGTTCTTTTGCTAGTTTAGTTTCTTCATTTTTTTGTTACTCTCTCTTGACATCGTTTGAGTTTATATTAGGATTAAGATCATTTAATTTATTGGTTTAGTTTCATCTATATTTCATTCATATATTTTGGCATGTTTGGTGGAACTTTCCCTCATTTTTGCATATGATAACCATCATAAGTCCATTTAGAATATTTTTTCAATTGATATTTGTAGTTTTTTTGTTGATATATGTTTGATATTGGTATTACATTTTTTTATGTAGTTGAAGGTCATTTTATGGTGTTTTCAAGTCTATTGTACATATTTTTTGAGTAACCATGAAATTAAAAATGGTATCAACAAAATTTTAACTAAAAACTACAAAATCATCATTTTCCATATTCTTATAGTCTTTTCCATACTTTTATTCTTTCCAACCTTTTTATACATCAGTTATATTCCTTTCTATGTTTTCTATTTTATACAACTCTTTATTTTTGTATAACTATGAATTCATGGATCATAGAGGTTTAATTTTCTTTTTTTCTAGTTTATTCTAATTTTATTATAGGTTGCCTTAACTCTTAACCAAAATAAACTTTGTAACAAACTATTTTTAGGATTCTAGTCAAATAAAATTTGCAAAAAAGATAAAAATGAAACTAAAATCTCTCCATATTTATTACTAACTTTTTTTTATTTCATTTTTTATTTTAGTTCTATTAATTACCTCACACTTGATTTCTTGGAGTTAATTTATTTCCCTTTTCCATCATTTTGTGTGTGTTATAAATTTTTGTATGCTCTTCCCTTAACATCACATTAGTGATGATACTGAGGAATAAGAAAAAACTTTATAACTTTTGTGTTACCCAAGTTGTGCTTGTGTGTATGATCTTCCCTTAGCTTTACATTGGTGATGATACCTAGGAATTAGATACAAGCATTAACCTTCTTTTTCTTTATTTATGGGCTCTATTAACTATGGATTTCACCACCATGTGGTAGGCCAAACCCCATATATTGGTAGGATATATAAATTGAGTGTCAAATGTTTTAAAGGCCTAATAAGTTATGTGTTTCAAGCATACTATGATGTGAGGGGATTTCATAATCTAATACTTAGGGTTTCAATAGTTACCATGAAGTATGATTTTATTGATGTCAACACATTAAGACCCCTACGACTGTTCTGGGCACATTTGGATAAAACTTAATAGTGTGTATCTTCTTAATAAACTTATTCCATAGAATAAAACCTTAATATACTGAAAGGTATATTTGAGGGATCCCTTAGATGAGCTTTTGAAAACCTTAATCCTAGGTAAGATTATTTACCAAATAACTTTGGTGCATTAGTTAATAGTTAACAATGAAAAGTTACTTTATACACATCCTTGAATTAAGACTTAGTGGGTTATGGGAACTATATGATCCTCCATGGTTAGTTCCTTGAAATATTATTTGACATTTAAGATCAAGGATAAATAAGTGACATTATAAGGCCCAAAAGTTATTCATGTCCTTAATCCTAGATTTTCACCTTTTTATGCAATTACGTGATTTTTAAAGTAGGAATTATTTTTTATTTCCTTATGATTTACCATGTACTAAATAATAATTGAGTGAAAAAAAAAATATTTTTGTTCTTAAATATACCAAAAAAATAAAAATCAAACTTTTCTAAAGTTAAATCTCAAAAGTAGTTAGTTATCAATCAAAAGTTTTCAGTCACTTTGGTTCTTGTTCTTAGTCTAAATTTATTTATTTGACTAAAGTAATTTTTGATATATATATATATATATATATATATATATATATATAACCCATAACAAGGAAAATGGACAATATTAATAATCCTAATTCAATATTTGTGCCATTTGATAATCACACACACACACACACACACACACACACACACACACACACACACACACACACACACACACACACACACACACACACACACACACACACATAACCCATAACAAGGCAAATGGAAAATATTAATAATCCTAATTCAATATTTGTGCCATTTGATAATGACACTTTTCAATTCATAAGCCAATACCATCATGTAAAAATATATGGAATTCCTAAACATGAAGAAGGAGGGGCATACCAAGATGAGGGAATCCCAAAAGATATAATAAAATGTAATTACATTAAATAATACATCATTACCAATATAAAATATTTTTTTATTCAATATTTTGGCTTAGGAGCCAAATTCCCCCATAGTTTTGATGTAAAAAACTTGCAATACTTGATTACAAGTAAAGAGCCTTTACCTACCATTCACGAACAATCCACATCATAAGGATATTTAGAGGGTAGTAATTTCATCATATTATCATTAAATTCCCATCTCCACATCTCTCAAACTAAATATAAATCTATCCTTCATGAGGAATCCTCCCAAGCAAGTCATGGGTTTTATAAGGAAACACATGCACATCATGTCAACCAAGAGATTATGAATCTCCAATCCCATCAAGTAAGTAATAATTTTGATAATATAAATCCTAATAATATTAATTTGAGTTTGAATACTAATTCACTCTTATATGTCAATCCAACCAATACAATCTTGAATATGCATTCAATTTCATTAATTGCAAATCCAACTAACCAAATGATGCAGGAGCATCACTCTTAGGGAACCTTTTTGACAAATATTGGATTGTTTGAATTCATTTAGGAGTGATTATTATTTTTATGGATTTAAAAATCTCCAATCATGCTTACAATTAAAAATTTTAGTCTAGGAATGCATCTAGGTAGTTTAAATTTCAAATTTAGGATTTTCCCACAAAAACTAGTTGTGTTCAAAATTTGAAATTTTGGTTTCTTTCAGGACTTGAATGGTTGTGTGAAAGGATTGAATAATTTTATGAAAAAAAAATTAAGAGGAACAAGAGACTATTTGAACCATTTACAAGGGTTCAAATTAATATTTAGATAGGAAATAAATATTGGTGCTTTATCACCTTTTCAAACTTGTCACATAACCATTGAAAGATTTCAAGAAGTAGTTACACTAGTTATGTTCAACATAAAAGAATATATTTTAGAGTAAATATGGTTAATTAATGTTTTTTAAGAGACCATACTCTAAGGAATATAAAAAATAAGGTATATATTAAATAAATCAAAATAGAGACCTTGTCTTGAGTGTTTAAGCTTAGTTGTAGACTGTTGTTTTCAAGATTGATGATCAAATAGAATTGGATAATTGTTATGAACATTATTAAAGGATTTTAAAATTTATTTTTTAAATATATGTTACAATTAATAGTGATAAAACCATCTTTTTTTAAGATATATTCATATATAGAACGCTATTTTGAAAGTTGTTCTTTTGGTGTGTAGATTGTATTTTGTTGTTAAGGGATAAAAGACTTAAGAATTATATTGATTTATGTTCTTAAATGTTATTGTTATTATCTTTGATGTTAATTATCAAGAAATAATTAATATATCATTGTTTAAACAAGGTCAAGATAGACCTAGAAAACCTCACACATATCTTTGAAAGTTGTGAAAATGTCCACTTTGGAATTTTCTTTGCCCTCAGGTTAGTACAGGCACCTAAAAGCCCTAAACTAGGGTTTATTTCTTAACTCCATTTAAAAACATATAAAATTCACAAATTTTTTTATTCTAATACATTTTAGGATGCTCTAAATAAATCACATGGTTTCTATAGTGTACAGATCTATTTGTATGGATTTTAATGAACTAAGTTGTGCAAGGGCTAGAAGAGGCCTAATTGAATAGGCCTAAAAGAGGGAAAGTAGACATATACAAGGATTTAGGCAAACAAAATTGGTACACAAGTGCATATCCATAGATGTTATCTATAACTATTTTTTTCTCCTAAATCATTAGATGTTTTCCATACAAACAAGCTAATAGGGACAACAAGACTACTAGGAAAAGTCAAGAACGTAGTGAGTTTGGTCAAAATGATAAGGTTAAGATTAAATACAAAGAACATCTACATAATTTTGGTTTAATATCCAAGCTTTGATACCTAATAAAAAGTGAAAGAGAGAAGATTCTTTTGAAAATGGAATACGTACTTGTTTAACAGATTACCTAAATAAGAATCAAAATGCCACCTAAGAGAAACATAGGAGGTGTTGCAAGGAACCAAGGGAACCAAAATGCTATGTTGGCAGAGATGAGGGAACATAGATTTATCTTCAATTCTAGGTTAATTTCTATATAATGAAACTAAATAAGAGGATTCTTAACATGGGACTTGAGTGATAGGGAAGGTGAACCACAAGATCATGAGATAGAAGAGGGAGAATAGATAGTTGAAGGACCTAAAGAGAATAATATAGAGAGAATATTTCAGGTGATCATGGGTCAAGGATCCAAACCAAAGGTGTAATTTCCCACCTATGTAGGTGGTCTTGATGGAGAATAACTCATGGATTGGGTGAATGAGTTAGATAAGTATTTTGAATATGAAGAGGTACCTAATGAGAAGAAGATCATGTTTGAAAGAACCAAATTAAAAGGGTATGCTTCATTATGGTGGAACTTCACACAAGATTAGAGAAGAAACAAGGGGAATAAAACGATAAATTCTTAGGATAGAATGGTTTCCAAGCTCAAAAACAAATTCTTTCTAGGTGACTATGAGACAAACCTATTTAGACAATTGTAAAATTTGAAGAAAAAGGAAATGACAATGAAAGCATATAGAAAAGAGTTATATAAGCTAACCATCAGGTTGAGACATGTTGAGGAAGACAAATATGAGATTGAAATGTATTTTAATGGCCTAAGGTAAAACCTATAAGATGAAATAAAACTTGTTAGCTGGAGAACACTAGAGGATGTTACCAATTTGCCCTCAAGGCTGAAGACAAGGTAAACATGAAACATAATCAACATAATAAAGGAAATGGAAGAAATTTTAGAGTTAGAGGACAAAAAAGAGGTAGAGGTTTTTGACAAAGAGGCCATCAAGGTGATTCCAACAATTCACAAGAGCAGTCCATTAGTTTAAGAGGTGGATTTAGAGGCAAGAGACCTTTTAACAGAGATGGTTATACATCAAGGGGTAGAGGTTCAAGTGGATTTTTAGGAAGGTGTTTCAAGTGTAATAATTATGCTGGCCATAAGTCATGGGAGTGTCTAGAGGACCAACTAATGAGAATCCCAAGAAATGAAGGTAGAAATCAGATTACACAAAGAGGTGAGGAAGAGAGTGTTTTCTCTCCATCACACATGGAAGATCCTAAAGTGAGAGAATCATTGATCATGAGGAGGGTGATGATCAATCCACCCAAGAATAAATATCCACCATAAAGGAAGAGTCTCTTTAGGACATATTAAAAATTCCAAGGTATTATTACAAATTGGTCATTGATTCAGGAAGCACAAATAATCTTGTTTTATTAAAAATGGTTAATAGGTTTGGGATAAAGAAACTACCTCACCACACTCCATGCAAGATCTCATGGTTGATTAAGGGATAAAAATTACTGGTGAGTGAAAAAATTTGGGTATATTTCCAAATTAGAATGTATAAATATAAGGTTCTTTATGATATCATCCCAATGGATGTGTGTCATGTGATTCTTGGGAGGCCTTAACAATATGATAGGTAAACCAATCATGATGAAATAAGGAAAATATAAATGTTGATGAAGGATGGAGTTAGTCACACTTTACTACACTTGAAGGATGAGGAGAGTGATCAACAAGTTGGCTTAAACATAATGTTATTAAGTGGTAAAGAGTTTTTGAATTCTATGAATGAAGAAAAGATAGACTTTACTATGGTAATCAAGCCTAGGAGTATTATGACAACCACTAATATAAATTATCTACCCTAAAAGATCCAAGAAATGTTGGATAAGTATGTAGACATAGTTTTTGATGAGCTACCCAACACATTGCCACCTATGAGGAGTAGGACACATCACATAGACTTTGTAGCTAGAGAAAGTCTACCAAACAAGATATCCTACAATATGACCCCAAAAAAGAATGTTGAGATTAAAATATAAATTTAGGATTTTCTTGATAAAGGTTTGATCAAAGAAATATTGAGTCCTTTTGTAGTGCCCATAGTGTTGGTGCCTTAAGAAGAAAGGTGAGTGGATAATGTGTACTAATTCTAAGACCATAAATAAGTTCACCATAAGATATAGATTTCCACTTCCTAGGATGGAGGATTTGATGGATTGGTTGAGTGGAAAAAGTTACTTTTCTAAGATTTACCTCAAGAGTGTATATTACTAGATAAGAGTTAGGCAAAGTGATGAGTGTAAGATTACTTTCAAAATAAATGAAGGTTTTTATGAGTGGTTGGTCATGCCATTTGGTTTGACCAATGCATATAGAAATTTTATGATATTAATGAATGAGTTACTAAAAGATTTTATAAGCAAGTTTTCAATGGTATACTTGAATGACATACTAATCTACAACCAAAGCAAGGAGGAAAATCTTCATCATTTAGAGTTGGTTATGATAAGGATGAAAGAAGAGAGGTTATTGATCAACTTAAAGAAGTGTGATCTATTAAAATCAAAACTATTGTACCTTGGATTTAATATCACAAGGCATGCTGAAAATGGATAAGAACAAGGTGAAGGCAATCATGGAGTGGACAATACCTAAGATAGCAAGATAGGTAAGACATTTTCATGGTCTTTAAAGTTTATATAGGAAGTTCATAAGGAATTTTAGTTGGATATGTGATTCCATCATTGGCACCATTAAGGGAGATAATAAAAACCTTATGTGGAGTGAGAAGTCAAAGAAGAACTTCCAATACTTGAAGCAAAGAATCATGGAACAACCAATACTAGCATTGCTAGACTTCAACAAGGTGTTCAAAATAGAGTGCGATGCAAGTGGTGTAGCTATAAGGGTTGTATTAATCTAAGAGGATAGGCCTATAGCTTATTTCAATGAGAAGTTGAATGATACCAAGAAAAATTACTCATTATATGACTTGGAGTTTTATGCAATGGTGAAAGCATTATATTATGCCAAATGAGTTCATAGTATACACTAATAATCATGCATATCATTTCATCTCTAATAAACCCAAGTTCAACTAAAGATATGTGAAATGGGTGGAGTACATGCAATATTTCATCTTCACCATCAAACATGACTAAGGACAAAGAAACAAGGTTGTATATGTATTGAACAAGATAGTATTATTGGTGCATGAGATTTAGCTAGAAAATGTTAAGATTGAGGTACTTGAATATTTGTATGAGGATGATGAAAACTTCAAGGAATCATACCATGTATGAAAGCACCCAAGTACACTAAACAATGAGCCATGGTTGGATTTTATACTTCAAGATGGATTATTGTTCAAAGGAGTAAAATTGTGTGTGCCAAAAATCTTAATACGAGGAAATATGATCCAAGAGAATCATAGTGGAAGCATGGTAGGCCACCTTGGGCTTGATAAGACATTTAAGTTACTCACTAGGAACTACTATTAGCTTAGAATTCAAGCAAAAGGAATGATGTGGAAAGGTGCAAGATTTGTCAATTGGAAAAAGGTAAGAGCACTAATGCAAGTTTGCATCAACTCTTACTAGTCCCAAATAGGCCTTGGGAATCCATAAGTATGGAATTTGTGATGGGATTGCCTAGGAAACAAAGGAGTTTTGATTCAATTTTTATAGTTGTTGACAGATTTTTTAAAATGGCACAATTAATACCATGTAGAACCACTAATGATGCAACAAATGTGGCTAATTTATTTTTTAAGGAGGCAATGAGACTTCATGGGCTACCCATAAACATTGTTTTTGAGTGGTTGGTCATGCCATTTGGTTTGACCAGTGCAACTATAAATTTTATGATATTAATGAATGAGTTACTTAAAGATTTTATAAGAAAGTTTGAAATGCTATACTTGAACGACATACTAATCTACAACCAAAGCAAGGAGGATAATCTTCATCATTTAGAGTTGGTTATGATAAGGATGAAAGAAGAGAGGTTATTGATCAACTTAAAGAAGTGTGATTTATTAAAATCAAAACTATTGTACCTTGGATTTAATATCACAAGGCATGCTTAAAATGGATAAGAACAAGGTGAAGGCAATCATGGAGTGGACAATACCTAAGACAACAAGATAGGTAAGAAATTTTCATGGTCTTTAAAGTTTGTATAGGAAGTTCATAAGGAATTTTAGTTGGATATGTAATTCCATCATTGGCACCATTAAGGGAGATAATAAAAACCTTATGTGGAGTGAGAAGTCAAAGAAGAACTTCCAATACTTGAAGCAAAGAATCATGGAACAACCAATACTAGCATTGCCAGACTTCAACAAGGTGTTCCAAATAGAGTGTGATGCAAGTGGTGTAGCTATAAGGGTTGTATTAATCCAAGAGGATAGGCCTATAGCTTATTTTAGTGAGAAGTTGAATGATACCAAGAAAAATTACTCATTATATGACTTGGAGTTTTATGCAATGGTAAAAGCATTATATTATGCCAAAGGAGTTCATATTATACACTAATAATCATGCATATCATTTCATCTCTAATAAACCCAAGTTGAACTAAAGACATGTGAAATGGGTGGAGTACATGCAATATTTCATCTTCACCATCAAACATAAATAAGGACAAAGAAACAAGGTTGTATATGTATTGAACAAGAGAGTATTATTGGTGCATGAGATTTAGTGAGAAAATGTTAAGATTGAGGTACTTAAATATTTGTATGAGGATGATGAAAACTTCAAGGAATAATACCATGTATGCAAGCACCCAAGTACACTAAACAATGAGCCATGGTTGGATTTTATACTTCAAGATGGATTATTGTTCAAAGGAGTAAAATTGTGTGTGCCAAAAATCTTAATACGAGGAAATATGATCCAAGAGAATCATAGTGGAAGAATGGTAGGCCACTTTGGGCTTGATAAGACATTTAAGTTACTCACTAGGAACTACTATTAGCTTAGAATTCAAGCAAAAGGAATGATGTGGAAAGGTGCAAGATTTTTCAATTGGAAAAAGGTAAGAGCACTAATGCAAGTTTGCATCAACTCTTATTAGTCCCAAATAGGCCTTGGGAATCCATAAGTATGGAATTTATGATGGGATTGCCTAAGAAACAAAGTATTTTTGATTCAATTTTTATAGTTGTTGATATATTTTTTAAAATGGCACACTTAATACCATGTAGAACCACTAATGGTGCCACACACGTGGCTAATTTATTTTTTAAGGAGGCAATGAGACTTCATGGGCTACCCATAAACATTGTTTTCGATAGAGACACCAAGTTTCTTGGTCACTTTTGGAGAGTATTGTGGAAGAAACTAGGCACAAATTTGATTTTAATTTCATCTTAGCATCTTTAGATACATTGGTAAAATGAGGTAGTGAATATAATTTTAGGAAACCTATTGAGGTGTTTATCCAATGACCATCCCAAGTAGTGGGATCTTGTGTTGCCTCAAGAAAAGTTTACTTGTTATTATTCTACCAATAAGAGAATTATTATGAGCCCATTATATGTAATATATGGCATGCAACCTAGAGGTGTATTTTAGGTCAAGAACATCAGCCATATGGACAAGAGAAGTTCTAAAGGTGAAGAGTTTGCAATGGTAATGAAGGAGGTACATGTATAGGTAAGAAAAAAATTTGGAGTATAGTGTTGATAAGTATAAGAAACATGTGTATTTTAGTATAAGAGAAATAAATTTATAGGTTATATACTTAGTATTATATCATCTCAAGAAGTAAAATTACCCAAGGGGTGAATATAACAAGCTAAAGATGAAAAAGATAGGTCCTTTCAAGATTCTTAGAAAGTTTGCAAACAATGTATATGAATTGGAGTTACCTAGTGGGATAGTAATTTCACCTATCTTTAATGTTTAATAATTTCACCCTTATCAATAATAATATTAAGGAGGAAACATAGTAAATTATGTGTCTATAATAGGCCTAGATTGGGAAACATAGTTACCTAAGGCCAAGATAGAAGAGATGGATTGCATATTGGACAAGTAGGTGATCAAGAGGACTAGAGACAAATAGAAATTCAAGTATCTATTCAAATGGAAGAATCACCTAGTATAATATTCCATGTGTATGAGTCATCATGACATACATAAGCAAAGGATTACTATGGAAGCACTCATGGACAATAGTCCATCAGTTATTTTTCCTTTCCCTAGGAGTATGATGAAACAACATCACTCTTAGGGAACCTTATTGAAAATTATTGGATTATTTTCATTAATATATGATTTATTATTATTTTTATGGATTTAAAATTATTAAATCATGATTAAAATTCGAATTTTTAGTCTATGAATCCATCTAGGTAGTCTAAATTTCAAATTTAGGATTTTCCTGCCAAAACTAGTTGTGTTTAAAATTTAAAATTTTGGTTTGTTTAAGGATTTTTAGGGGTAGGTTAAAGGCTTGAAAAATTTTATGAAAAAGTTTTAATTTTCATAAGATACCCCTTTAACCATTTACAAGGTTCAAAAGTAAGATGTAACTAGGAAAGCAATATTGGTGCTTTGTCACCTTTTCAAACTTGTCATGTAACCATTGAAATATTTCAAGAAGTAGTTACACTAGTTATGTTCAACATAAAATAATATATTTTAGATTAAATAATGTGAATTAATGTTTTTTAATAGACCATACTCTAAATAATATAAAAAATAAGGTCCCTATTTAGTAAAGTGGCATATAAACCCCTATCTTGAGTGTTTAAGCTTGGTTGTAGACTGTTATTTTTAAGATTGATGATAAAATGGAATTGGATAATTGTTATGAACATTATTTAATGATTTTATAATTTATTTTTTGACTATATTTTTAAATTAATAGTGATCAAACCATCTGGTGTGTAGATATATTCATATACAAAACCCTATTTTGAAAGTTATTCTTTTGGTGTACAGACTGTATTTTATTGTTAAAGGATAAACAAATTTGGAATTATATTTATTTATGTTCCTAAAGGTTATTTTTTTTATTTTATGGTAATTATAAATAAATATTTAATATATAATTGGTTTCTCAAATATTTGAATAAGTAGACCCCTGACCCTTGCGAGAAGAAATTGTTAAATGGATTGTAGGATTTCTCCATGAGCATATAGACCCTTTTTTAATTTTTATATGATTTTAAAATGTGTTGGTAAGTTAATTTAACATAATTTACTTTGAAAAAATTTATCAATTTTTATGCTTTCTATTCATCTTTATAGGTACACAGACTTGTAGATGCACCATTTGCCTATAGCCAAGTGCAATGTTCCTTGGAAACCTATGATAATAGATTGAAAGTGTGAATACATTTATTATAAAAAATAAAAAAATGAAATTATATACCTTTGAAACCTCACACATATCTTTGAAATATTTGGAAACAGTGGACAATGGAATTTTCTTTGCTCTCGAGTTAGTACAGACACTTAAAAGCCCTAAACTAGGTATTCTTCCATAACTCCATTTCTAACTATCCAAAATTCACAAATTTTGGTAATATAATCCATTTTTATATGATATAACTAAATAAAATGGTTTAAATATTATATATATATCCATTTGTATGGAATTCAGCTAATTGAGTTGTGCAAGGGCTAGCAGAGGCCTAATTGAATAGGCCTAAAAGAGGGAAAGTGGACCTAGACA